>PNEQ01087322.1:0-85861 GCA_003012365.1 Medauroidea extradentata | reverse complement strand
CATCACCTTACACACATGCTTGTTTTTGACCACGCTGTGAGCCTTGCCGTACCCCCTTTTAAATGTTATATTAAATTGCTAGGATGCCACCTCAACTTGCCATATTAAATACTTAGGCCCCACAAACTCTTACAACTGAGCTGATGCATCTCGATTACGTTAGCACGTGCATTCACCAGCACGCGCCCCGCACGTCCGTTCACGCCGACATTCAGATAGCCAAGGAGGCCACACCGGAGGTCCAGCAAACTCACTAGCCCCTGGCGACAGTTGCTCAAGATGGCAACCTTAGCACAGCCTCCCTAGGCCTGCATCCTACCCTGGAGAGCATTCCTAATTATTTGAACTTAAGTTTCTTTAACATTTTATACAATGAAACGTAACAATATAATTATGTTTCACCAGAAGAATTAGTTACAAGGTTTCAATTAAATAGAATATGAAATTTTGTTGGAAATCAGCCTTTGCCTCATCGCCAGCGCTCACAGTTGGTACCAAAACAGTTCGTTTTGTGCTCTCAACGCCCTCTCTCCGGAACTTTACACATCACCAGCCAAGGAAGATAGTACAAGATGGCTTTCATCATTCTCAACACTTACATCACTTCACATAATCAAACACAAAATTTAACTTTACCCTGGAATGCTCTCGCCTACTGGGACAATATTAGTTTTAACAAACAACTTATCAGCTCGGCTCACCACACTTAAATTACTACGGTTCTCTTCCTTTTAATTTACAAAGGTAAATAGTTGAGTTTTACCGCTGGAGAGATGTCCATTTGGTTATTTTGCCGAGGTCTGCACAAACATTGATGTGCCAAGTCCCGGCCTCGTCATCTTATAACTAACACGTGTCTCTTTCCTCTCACATTGCGGGGGATTTCGACGCACTTATCTCCGTTGTCGGGTAAGTCGGGCCGTCCACCGCCGGGCCACCGTGACCCCTACCACAATATTCACAAACCAATTCTCATATAGCACCTCGGGACTCCCTTAGACCTATACTGACGCCGGGAAATATTCATGTAATCATCCTTTAAATTACGAGAATTAAGTTTAGGTTTATTTTACTTTTAAGCCAAAAGAGTTACTACAATCACACATAAGGAATGAATTTGGAAATTTGTTAAGGGTGGGCCAGGCCAAACACCTTACAACCTGTTAGCCTTGATAACTTGTGCAATGTTCTGGGCTGTGGCTGGACACTACAAGATGATTATGATGATTATAAATTACATCGATATGACTCAAACTGCAAATACTATGATGTTTAAAACTATTTTAAAAGTGTTTGGCATGAAACATTTTTAATAAATTGTTGTATGATTAACTACCCCGTACTAAATGGGGTAGGGTTGCCACATCAGTGTGACCCAAAAAGGGGACACATACTTGTTCTGAGCATTAAAAAAGAGAACATAACACTCAGAGTACAACATAATTTTTTTTAATGTATGGTTAATGTATAAATTAGTTACTTTATTATCTTGTAGTTTAGTATAATAAATTTTAAAAAATCAAACATAGTTTCTAAAAATAATCTCCAAATATGTTAGCACTACAAAATAAAACATAATGAAATACTAAAAGTATTCAACATGGGCTGATAATCGCACTTTCTGTAAATATGTGTAAAACAAACTAACTATGTAATACTTTCCAAAGCAAAGAGGTTGCACATAAGCACTATAGGCTTGTCGGCACCGTTCCCCTAAACATTTCATGACACAAGAGACCATATAAAAATTACTTCTCGGCTGTCTGTCTGTATTTGAAGAAGAGGACATTTGGCTCTTTTTTATGAAACCTGGCAAGACAGTTTGCAAAGTGTTAAAAAGAGGACATGACTGGGTAAAAGAGGACGTCGGGTAACCCTAAAATGGGGGAAATCCTGAAAAAATAATATCTGTGGCAAACATTACTACTTGAAAGAAAGGAACTACCATATTGACTGCATAAAACAAGAAGTTGTTAGACAGACATAAGAAATAATTAAACATAAATAGACAACTTGGAACAGTTAAACCAATTCAAACTATTCCCTCATTAGAAAGTCTCTCTGTGTCCTTATTGCTCTTTGTTACTCATAACTGTAAATAAACAATTCAAAATTCTTTAAACACACACAATCAAACAAGCGAATGGAATCAAGCACAGTACCTGGAGTACACTCTCTCACTGACTGCATTCACGATATTTCGCTACAGGAATGGATTCAAAAGTATAATTGTACAACCACATCAGTTCTTTCCTGATACTTTTACAACACAGTTTACAGACGTAAGGTATTAATAAAACCTCAAAATCACATTAATGTCACTCACAATAATGTTACATGTTCATGTGAATTTTCTGGGAAAATTACACTAGCAAATGCGAGAACGGTGTTCTTCCTTGTTAAAGTGACGTTAGTGAAATGAGGTGAGCCACATATATTTCTCAAATATCATAAACAAATAATTACTATGAAATGACTAGCAGAATATTACCAACATAAAAAATTTAAACCTATCTTCAGTGTAAAAATATTATTGATACAACAATGTTCAATGTCAAAAACAACGAATCTTAACTCAGAACTAATCTTGTAACAAGTGAGCATTACATATATGTCAACTTGACGTTTGACCAACATTAAAATAATTGAGGTATTACTCGACCATGACAACTAGTCCTCCAGTGAGGGGAAGAAGCTTGGCGCTAATGGTAGCTAGACACATCACAGGGAGGAGAAATGTACTGCGCCTGACATTAGTTCATAGCACACGGTCAATGGAGATGTAGAAGCAGAAACAGAGAAACATAGATAATGTAATGAGTTTTTGATAAACAGGTCGGGCTTGTGAATGAGGGTTGAATACTGGTAAGCTACATATCATATTTTCTTATCGCAGTGACTTTTTGCCCACAACTACAGTCTTTTAACTTCCCAACAGATATATTAATTACATTTGGTATTTAGTATACAAAGATAATGCACAATTTTTTCGCAACTTTCCCACTAACTCAAGCTGAATCAGACAAACCTTATGAAGTCATATTTGTACATTTTCAGTTTACATCTATATACTAGCTGTCTGTGCCACAGTATTATGGCTGGTGCTGTAGTGTACCACACTAGTTGCGTGCAGTGGTCAAGGACAACACAGCGGTAGTTTGCTTTTCTCCCGTGGGACTAGTTGTCATGTTCGAGTAGTAACAAGATAGATAATTTACATGCTAGGTCAATGCTACTTGGTATTTAGTGTGTATTGTGGCCATCATGTACAATAAGCAGGATGTTTATATTGTTGTAGTGGCAAAATTCATTAGGCCTAAGTGACAAAATTATCCTTTCATTATCTCGATCACCATGTTGAGAAAAATAAACATCAATTCTCCGATGGCACTCAAATATATCACCATATAGCTCCATAATAAAACATATTACCTTATCACATTATAAATAAATGGCACACCTCCACTATGAAACTCTGGCACAAAGCCAGTATACAACACATGTTTAAATTATGTTCTACGCTTTCAACGTGTGTTATGTAACCCAACAGTTAACCTCAATTACTGTGTAAAGGCTATACATATTTCTTCAACTGAGTATTATTTAATTTGCCTCGTACTTCCAATATTTCTGTGTCCGTCATCTCATGGCAATTTTCTCTCACTATATTTGTTATCTGGTAGGGTCTAGGATACGTCGGGAACAGCTTATGAGTTACATAGCTTCAGAACTGCAAAACGTAATTTGTTCTATGCGATACCATATCTATGATTTAAAATTTGCTGGTCTTCGAAACTTTCACGTACTTCGATCTTCGCTTGCCAACAAAGTCAGTATGTCTCTAGTGAACTCCACTATTTCATCACGCAGACTCATGTCTTTCACAATGACATCAGGCAATATCAGTATGGGGTTCACCCCTAAAATCTACAACCTATGTCCTGCTAGCATTTGAATTATGTTTCCTAACACACAACTGATTTCTGCACCACTGTCTAACAACATCGGCATGACTTTGCCATTTACACAAACATTTCTGGGGGAAATAAAATATCAGTAGTCTGTATAGCACTATTTCCCGTTTCACTAAGAAGAAATTCTCTTTTGTCCTTACGAAGGGAAAATGTGGCCTCGTCTGACATCACTTAATTTCTCTTTGGTGGTGCTGGAATGTTTGTTTGTGACGAACAAAACAGTGTATTTCATACGACAATTAAAGTTGCGCTGTCAGAACACTAGAGGTTTCAATACTGATCTCCTGAGGTATAAGTGATGTATTATGAGGTTATGGTCGGAGACCTACAAAATCAAATTGTTTTAGTTTAACTTTTTGCCTCACGCAGCTGATACAGAAGGGCTACTAGAATGACTCTGTCTCCTCTCATTCAAGTAGTTGGGTGGTGAGAATTCTGGGGCCAGTGCTCGCACCAGTTGTTCATCAGTGCTCAGCACAGCTGACTGTGTTTCATGTTTTGCTTACTGTAACTGATCTTTGTCTCTGTTTATAAATCATCTACATCTCTGTTTATAAATCTTTTACACCAGTACCTTTACTTTACGTCACTTCCTCGCCCACACATATTCTCGTGGCAGAGTTTTTCCTTGTCAGGAACAAATTGATACTTATGTCACCGCCAGCTACGGAATTAGGACCGTAGCACTACATGATCGAGGGCTACCTCAAGTTATTCTTCATGATGATGAGTATTAAGTTCTGTTTGATTCTTTCTCCACACATTAATGTATTTTTTGTCTATTGTATTTTATTGTTCCCGCAATGTGCAAAACTGAAAATACTGAATGGGGTTATTTACCAGCATGTTATAGTACTGGATTGTGGCGCCAAATAATCGTCTTGAAATATTTATCTCTTTCTTGTCACGAGTACCTAAACATTGTGTGTGTGAGCATGATACTGGCCTAAACAGGTAGTAAAGAAGGTAAGCAATTGTCTATCCGCCCCTTCTCCGAAGCAGACAAATGAACCCAGTACACCCTGAGATCTCTACTTCCGACTCAGAAGGTTGAATAGCTGAGTAGCGCCATCACAGCATCACATCAAAATTACATTTATTCTGTTGACCTCAGGGGCAGCATTTTTTCTGTGTATTACAATGTTTATTATATTTCTCACTCCTACTGGCTCATAAGCCAGGCATTTAAATAAGTGGAACCCCAGTTCTCTGTTTAAGCAGACATGAGTATTAATTGTATGTTTCAAACTATACTAAATGTTATTAGAGAAAATGTATATATATATTCTTGTTCATACAGGTTGGTATTGGTCGTGTGTTTGCTGAAGTTCTTCCTTCTCACAAAGTAGCTAAAATTCAGCGCCTTCAAGCACATGGGCGTGTAATAATGGTTGGTGATGGAGTCAATGATTCTCCAGCACTGGCACAAGCAGATGTTGGTATTGCTATTGCTTCTGGCACGGATGTAGCTGCAGAAGCTGCAGATGTGGTACTTATGAGGGTAAGTGTGTTCTGAAAATTGATATTTCATAAACTGCAACAGAATCTAAAAAAATTAATTACCTGTGTAGTTTTTACTATGAGATATTATTTGTTTAAAACAAAGAAGATTGTTCTTAAAATAATATTTTTAGTCATTGTATTTGGGTATTTATATTTTTTCACTCGTGTTAAGACATAAAAACTCTGAATATCATAGTCTGACTTAACCATTGGTAATGATTTTTAGGTTAGTATGAATATTGCATCATGTATTAGTGAAAACATTACAATCATAAGATTAGTACGTCGATCTAGAAATGTATACTCCAATGTAAGTTTGGATAAATCTGACGGTAACTCATGGACAATAATTTGTAATATTTTGTTATTTGTGTCACTACACAAGATAAACTTTGCAGTACAAATGCTGAAATGGAAATTTCAGGATTATTTCAGAGCTAAAAGTATCTTGCATTGTGCAACAAATCACAAATTACTGAAAATTATTGTCCATAAGTTGCTGTCAAATTTTTCCAAACTTATATGAAATAGAATAGCAATATTAATTTTACGGATATTGGATTGGTCACAATTGCAGGTGCTTGCCTAATGTTACCAGGACCAGCACAAAACATAATATTATGTAGTGAAAAGTTTCCATCCTCTATACACACTGAATTTCAGGCTCTAAAAATCACTGTATACGTGATCATACTTTATTTAGAATTAAACTTATGTAACTTAAACTACATTATGACAATATTTATGGTAATGTTGAATTATCTAACTCATAAGAAAAACTTCACCATTAATATGCATAAAAATTGCTTAATTTGGAATCTGATAATATATATTGTAAAATATGCATTATGAAACAGTAGCAGGAAACTACCCCAGTTATATACCCAATGCTTCCACATAATATATTTCAGCCCAATAGAAACAACTTTTAGGAAATGGGATTATCAAATTTGTACACTACGTGAATTGAAAAAATGGTACAGTGGTAAAACACTGGATTTTCTTTTGGGAGGGGACTGGTTTCATTTCCGGTCCAGCTTCCTGATTTTGATTTTCTTTGATTTTCTGACATTACTTCAAGCAATATCTAGAATGGTTTCTTAAGGGTGTTCACGTGACAAAAATTCAATATTTTATATTTGCTTGTCGTAGTGTTAGTTTTATAGACGTTACTTGTGACTACATTTTATACTTGAAGAAATTTTTAAGCTCTCATAGTTTTCCCATGGCGGCATGTAGAGATGGGCGCTATCGACTGAAATTTACTATCGACTATCTAAACGATAGCCAGTACATATTATCAACTGAAAAGTCGATAGTTTTCAGTCAACTACTTTTTTGCCATATAATGTACAGTTAGCTAAAGTTTTGGCCGTGAACAGCTGTGATTCAAAGTGCACTGCCTGGGAACACATTAATACTGTAGAATAAGGGATAACTGATATACAGAATGTTAAAGTACACTATATGGCATCAGTTAACATTTGAGTAAGATTTCCCTTTCCACTCAATTTAGCAATTTCAGTAATTACAATTTAACAACTTGATATGGATATAAAAATATGTAGCCATGCCGCCAAACACAAAATATTGTTACTCTAAGGAACTGTAGAAAAAATTTAATTTCAACAAAATTAAATAAATATTACATTAATATTATCTGACAAAAGTGTTTATACTACAAAATTGCTTGATTTTTATAGTTGGGAATTATATTAATTGCAGTATTATAAATAAAATAAGCCTAAATGTGTAATGAATCACCAATGAATAGTTAACATATATATATATATATATATATATATATATATATATATATATATATATATATATATATATATAAAATAATGCATAAAATTTAAAAATTTTCCCTCATTGCAATACAAAAAAATGTTTTATTATTAGTAGTAATATTACATATTCATGTTCAAAAATATCACTATGTTAAGCAGCTTAGATTTAATGTTGCTACTGTGATCTGACTATTAATCCAACTTCAAATAACACTCTTTCTGAAGGAATTGCTGTTGCTGAGACATACACGTTCATAATTAAAAGCAATGTCAAAGAATTGAGCAATGTTTTTTTTTTTCTGCAGTACTTTACTGGACAACTTCTGTGTTCACAAGGTATAGCCAAATACTGTCAGAGTAAATAATAGCATTACTTAATGAGGTAGTTGTATTTTTTTAAATACAACACTTTAGTGTCAAGAATGTCCCAAAGTTCAGTCAATGACATTGCTGGCTTCAAAGTATTATTAATAAAATTTGAAAAAATTTTTTTGCACAATTTACAAACTGCAGATGTTGGCCACATCTTTCAAATGCATAGCCACACATCTGATATTTTTTCCTATTAATTTCAGACAAATAACTCAACCCTTCTATTAATAACTAAATCTTGAAATATTATAGAATATATTTATTAAATCCTTCAATTTTTTTGCAACAAACACAGTAAGATTACAATAAAAACATTTAACTAACAAGAGCAAAAAATGTAATTACTACACAGTTGCAGTCATCATTGAACTAAATGAAAAATAGTTGTTACGTTGTAAGACACAAGATGTGACTGAAAACATTCAGAAGGAAAAAACCGACTGAAAACAGTCAATGTGAAGATATATGGGCTGTGAAGGAGTGTGGGGAGAGGAGGGCAGTTGTCCAGTGTGGCAGAGGCAGAAAAAAAGCGTAGAGCTCATTATCAAGTAAGTTCCACCCCCACACAAAGGCGACCCTTACCCCACCCCCTGCTGTTTCGGGCCATCGTAAAACTTATGGCAGGGAAGGAAGGAACTTTCTGGCCTTTCATGAATAGTAACTTGGTTCATGTTAAAGGACCCAGGCTGTTGACACTGAAAGACAGTAAACAACTGAATTCAGTCGAATATATTTTTGTAGTAGTCGGATGAGCGATAGTGAATTACTATCGACTTAATTGATGGTGAACATTCGATAGTGCCCATCACTAGCGGCATGTCAGTCAGAATTTGCAAGTTACAGGAACATAGGTATAAAAAAACCAAGTGACTTGCCCTAATGAAATAATTTATATTGAAATTAGATATAATGGGCACTATGCTAAAAGATTTAAAAACACACAACAGAGTCATTTAGTCTTGTTTAAAAATTGTTATAAATGAGGTAAATTTTTGTAGTTTTTGGATTTTTTTAAAAGTTAAAAGGAATTCCATTCTGTGTTTTTAAATCTTTTAGCATAGTGCCTATTATATCTAATTTCAGTGTAAATTATTTCATTCGAGTAAGACACTTGGTTTTTTGTTATACCTATGTTCCTGTAATTTGCAAATTCTGACTTTGACATGCTGATATGCGAAAACTATGAGAGCTAAAAAATTTCTACAAGTGGAAATGTAGTCACAAGTAACGTCTATAAAACTAACAATATACCAAGTAAATATAAAATTTTTAATTTTTGCCACAGGAACGCCTTTAATGTAGGCCACTGCTGAGTCTCCACCAATTACTATCAGATTCAGTGGTTCTGTTTCAAATGCCCTTGCTGTCAATTGTAACTTATACCAATTTATATACTTAGCTACACCATATGAGAATGTGTGTGTGTGTACTTGCAAACGTGCATGGAATTGAAGATTCCAAGAAAAATCTTGTAGACTTAACCATGAACATAGTATATTTTGAAGACATCCTGTGAGTTTTTCAATCTGTGATGGTCTTTTTTTGTGTGTGCTTGCATCCATGCTTGCATGTGCACTTATGTATGTTTTTGTTAATGTTCATGTATGTTTATGTTTTTTGCACATGAAAAACATGCCAATTGATGAGCATCATTTGCCTTATCCAAGTATGCACAACTGATGTATATCAAAGAGGATGGGTATTTCACATGTTCTAAATTTGTTGAGGGTTGAAAAATTGATTCCTCACCCATTTACTTTTGGAGAGAAAGCTTTGCTGTGTTGGCAGCAAATAAAAAATATTGCTGATGTTAATAATATTGCACTGTGTCTTTTGTGTCCATATAATTTATTTCTGTTTTCTTGTTTATAATTCTTATATATTCAGTGTAGGTGGTTCGAGATATAGTGAGCACTTAAAAAAACCTTGCTGAAGTTCCAGTTTCTGCCAGTTCATATATTTCCATGCATGACAGCTAGCAATGTGAAATGTCTAATCTCTCTGGACATGTCACTTAATGCTTGTGCATGTGAGATAAATTCTGCACTTGACAGGAACCTATATGGTGTGATAAAAAAATGTTAATTAATTATATAAAATACAAGTAGGTTGATTTTGGTTAATTTTGTTTCAGTATTGTAGTGTTAAAACAGGAATATACACAGAACTATGTTATGTAACTTCGCTACCAACCATGCAAGCAGTAAGGGAACTATAGATAATGTTAAGTTATATTCAGTAACAGCTAGCAAACAGCTAGTGATATTTTTCAAATGTTAAATTTTTAGTGCTCAGTTTATCCCGAACGACCTATAATTGGTTAGGTATGGTGGGGTAGCACTCTTAAATGTGAGACTTGGAAATTGAGACAAACTGAACCATTAGTACATACAACACTAACGCTATCTAGCAGACAACACTGGAACCAAGAAGATTGGTATAGCTACTAGCTCTCCTGGTGGAAAGACCAAAGGCACAATATACAAACGCCACCTAGGAGATTATCAGTAACTACTTGCTGCCTGACCTAGAGGTTAACTAAATAACTAATAAGAAGAAAAAAAGAAAAAAGAGTAGCTAGGAATCAAGACAACAGAATAGAAACGGATAGGGTGAGAAGACCATATACAAATAATTACGAGACCAATATTCAAATGCCTCCCGCCTCCCCATCCCGAATCCTGCAATAGAATTGGCTATTCTCTACTACTAGTAGTAGTATATTTTAGCCGATTCTGGGACAAGGGGATGGGGGATTGGATCGTCGGATCCGCTGGTGACATCACTGCCGACATCTTGGACGATGTCATTTTCTCGTTTTTACCGCAAAATCATTACAATTTCCCGTTTTTCCCTCAAAATTTCCTTAATTTCCCTCAAAATTTCCCGAATTTCCCTCAAAATTTTCCCATAAAATTAAAATTAATACTTAAAAATACCATATTGCTCAATCAAGCTGGAGGAGGCTGAATACAGAGCAATAGCAGCCTGAATGAGCAATATTTCCTATTGACTATCAAGTTTCCGGCATCCATTATGTCCGCGATACCTGTCGTCAATGGTTCCACTTAAATGTAGGCATGCGTCTTGAAGGGCTTTCTTCCGAGTCTTCCAGAATTTTTTCTAATTTGCATTCTTACCAAACCCTACTTATACCTCATAATGTAAAAACATATTTCTAGTAAAAATTAGTTAAATAAGTAACTATACCGCACCTGACCGAGGTCCCCCCACCCTCTCTCATGCTAATAACTTAATGCTGACTTCTATCTTAGTCATCTCCTAACTATTACCATAAAATCCAACTAAATAAATTATAGGGGTTCCTCCGAGTCTTCTGAAATTTTTTCGATTTTACATTCTTAACACACCCCACTCACATCTCATAACATTTAACATTTCCTTAGTAAAAATAATTTAAGTAAATAACTATATTACACCAAGGCGAGCTCCCCCACCACATCCCCTAGCTATACCAGAATGATTTCCAATAAATTCAGTTAAAACCCTTATGGGTTTTCTCCAAGTATTGCGAAAATTTTTCTGATTTGCATTCTTTCCTTACACCACTCTTACCTCATACATAAAATATTTATTTTAATTAAATTAAAAAGTAACCAACACTATGCCTAGACAGGGCTTCCTTAGTACCCCCACCATACTTTACACTCAAGTCGCTGTCAGACACCTCCCCCTCCCCTTATCTTTACCAAACTTTTTTGGCTTTCCCCTTTCTTCCCAAGTCACCACATGCATGCTAATCGCGTAACACTACTCCCCCATACCATGATGGCATTGTGTACCACCTCCCCTTCTCGTCGTGTCAACACATACATGTGTCGCAGGATGGTGCAGACTAACCTTTGTACTTCCCCCTTACTCACCCATCACATGAGTCGTCACATTCCTGAGATGTGACATCATATTGGTATTGTAGCATGGCGCAACTCTGTAGGTGACTTTCAGTATCAGCACTTTGAATGATTCAGTATAGCTAACATACTCCATCTTCCAAAACTTTGGATGTATAGTTTTTTTTGTTCTAACTGCATTCATCTACTGTTTCAATACATCCTCGACTTATCCTATCACTACAACATTAATTATGTTCTATAGACTACCAGTTACAGAGTTAATCAACCTTTCAGATCTCTTTTGTTTACACAGACCATTCAAATGCACATACCACACCAACCCATCAGTAACATTTACACCACATCAAATTTACTCAGTAAAATCATGTCAAGCATACATAAGCCTTTCACTATAGCACCAGCAGTAAAAATAAACGTTCTTTACCTATTTATCTCAACCCTCCTCCTACCCAAACTGGTTTTAGTTATTTTGTGAACTTTCAGTTAATTCATTTTGCAAGCGTATAAAATTTACTTTAAGCTTTGCTGGTTTAACACAGCTGAACATGTCTTACAATGATAATACATTTATTATATATATTTCTTCTTGTTTTAGCACTTGAAATAATAGAAATAATATTTTTACTAAAATAAATTCCAGATTAAATACATTTATACAGTATTTTATGTCCATTAACAAACATTATTTCAACATTTCAAAAACAGAACATCATCACATTAGCTACACACTCGGTACAAATTTATACGTATCGATAAAACACTCAATATTTTAGTTTCCAAGTTCTCATCTTAACTCACTGGGTAACTGCTTTTAAAGTAGGATGTATTCGTAATTTGTTCACATAATTTTATAAATAACATCCAGGTTTATAAATTAAGTTGCAGTTGTTTGAATCATAGTTATCTACTGATACTTAGAGACAAGATATTTTTTTATTAAGCGGTCTCAATACGCTTGTTCTCAGTTCCAGATTATTCACCAAATCCACGTTCCAGCCCAACCCTTTCAAAACCATTTCTTCTTCCTCTTTACATATCTTCTGTATATTTTTCTCAACAACGTTTTTGATTTCATGTATGTTATAAACAGGAACATTCAACGTCTTGAATGCTTTTCTGTTGTATCCATAAGCATACAGTTCTGGTTTTGTGTAGCTACAATCCAATCACATATTATATTTTAGACGACCATGTTTTTCCACTTCGTCTGTAAGTTGGTGTATAATATTTTCTTTCATACTTGCTAGGAACGAGCAAACATCTTTTAAAGGCCTTATCAAATATGGTGCAACATGATCTTTTAGATTGCCCTTGAAAGCAGATTGCTTCATAAAAAAGCCACCTCATCAACTACAAACCGTGGTTGCGATGCATGACCAGGCGACGAGATCATAGGTGTTACAGACGAGGTACTCTTCCATTCAGCTTGAGAACATTTCTTCATATCAAATTGAGAAGATGAAGGCTGAATCTGTTGATCGACTGCAGCTGATACAGAATAATTTTTACAATGTTTCCTGTGCTTCTTTAATTTACCCATGCGAGTGTACTGTCAGTGACACTTATCACAATAGGAAACCATACGGATGGTACTCCTTTCACATTTGTTCTTCTCGTGTCTTCTTGCATCATGATCGTATGCAAATGTCTTGTTACAGTAGTTACAAGGATACCTTACGATAGAGCTACCATCAGCATTTATCGATCATCCTTCGCACTTCTTTGGTACTTGCAGCAGATGACGCTTTGCAGGCAATGTAGGAAGGCCTCTACATATTTTTAGATGCCTTTTCAAGTTACTACACCGTCCAAACTGAGATTTACACTTTTCACATGTAAACCTAACATGCTCTAACACCCAGCTTCATGTTGTCGAGCATTATGATTTTTAGCGAAAGTCTTCTTACAGTAATGACATGAATGAGCAAATGCTGCGAGATCCATCTTCAACCAACAGCACGATATGTTCAGCCAATATGTTCTCTTCAAAGACTGAGGAGCAACTGAGTATTTTGGTTCCAGCTGTAACTATAACTACTTACCAGTAGCATGTATACCGCACACTCTGCACATAGCTCTGCATGTAGCGCCACACTTTCTTCATACTCAACTATTTCTATTTACAATCTGCATGTCTCTACCCTTCTTGAGCACCAACATATTTATTTAATTTTTCTTACATTTCATTAATTTTTTCTATGCCATTTTGAAGTTTTCCATTTCACTTACATAACATTTTTAATATCTGTCATCTTATGTTAGTCTTATATATTGTGTTTCCCTACTAGGACTTACCCAAGAATCACACCTTGTATAGGGTTTACATTATTTTCTATACTTTGAGACTTAAATATTCTCCGCTTCCATTTCTTTAACGACAACTTTCAAGTCACAGGATTCGAATCGAACCAACCAGTTCCCCCTGTAATTATCTATATTGAACCATTGTAGCATAACTAAATTTTACATAATGTGATCCATCAACCATTTACCTTACAGTAAGAAGTCAATTACCATAGTTCCAATTTTATCTACATTTAATTTCACAGTACTAGACTGTAAGTTTTTACATTAAATTTTAATTAATTTACAAATATGTATTATCAAGCCACCATACCCCTCTATCTCCCGCATATCTGACTTTATTCATAACTCAACTCAACATCTCCAATCACGTTCCCCTTAACAGACTCCACTTGGACTCAGAAACCAAGCTTTCCATTAATAGCAAACACTCTTTCATAGCAACCCTAACATTAACTATAATTAGGAAACACTTTGTCATATTACGCAGTCATAACCCAAGTATACATACACTAACCTAAACCTAACAACAACATAGTTCAAACCCTCAATATCACGAACCGTAAGAACCAACCCACCGATTTTACTATCATTAGCAAAATCTCACAGCCAAATCAAGGAAGTAAAATACCATTGAATATTCGAAAGAGCAGGACAGCAGCCGACTTCTACAACTATACTCCACATAAAGAGACCATCAAAATTGTCATATAACAACTGAGCTAACTGCCCCCTACCGTTAGAACAACTATATAAGCCATAATTTTATTCATCACATCACTACTCCTAGTATGAACATACGTACCACCCATTATATTTACCATAAGAACACAAAGAGAAAGAGCAAAAGCAAATCAAAAATATATAACCAAAGTACATACACATCATACATCACCAAACAAAACCAACATATACTTATCAAACCCCTAAGACATTTCGTATCTCAGACAAAAATTCTGCTGCGAAGGACACAACCTACACACCACATGAACATACCATATACCGTACACACATCCTGTACACACAACCACCCCCTCCCTCAACACCACAACACCCTCCACATCCATACCATACATCCATATACTCATTCACTTGCAATACACTCTACCACACAAACACTCGCACAACCTTATTACTCCGCACACATCAGAGTACAATCCACACACACAGCACTGCAGACACCTCACATAGCACTGCATGCTGCGCACATTTCATTATAGGCTCCGCACAAAACACTGCAGGCTCCGCACACATCTCCACAAACTCAGACATAGTACCACAGACTCCACACAAGACTGTGCATTCCCCATACAAAACTACGCCCTCTACAGAAAAATCACTAATTTTGTGAATGACTCCTCGCAAACCCCTAATGTCCCACACCCTTCAAACATGTCCCCACACATGTTCCCACACCCTCCACCCATGTCTCCTCACTCTTCACAACCATCCCCTCACACACCTATGCAGGCACCTCACAAAGCACTGCAGACTCCGCACACATCTCCACACAGTCACACATAGTACCACAGGTTCCACACAAGACTGTGAATTCCCCATACAACACTACACCCTCTACACAAATATCACTAATGTTGTGCATGGCTCCATGCACTCTCCACATGCTCCACACACATATTACCACATCTACCACACATGTCACTATACCCTCCACACATTTTACAACAGACACCTCACACAAAACTGCAGCAACCGCACATAAATCACAAGAACCGCACTTAAAACTGCAGGCACCTCACATAAAACAGCATGCACCTCAAATAAATCAGCTGGCACCTCACATAAATCAGCCGCACCTCACATAAAACAGCTGACACCCATGGGCGAAGCTACGGGGTGGTCCGGGTATGCACAGGACCACCCATTAGGTCTGACAGGTGTCAACACAAATCTTAATACCAACTACTTTAGTAGTGATGGAGAATTCCTCAAACTTTCTTTTCACTAGCACGTGAACAATGGGAACACTAAAGTATCTATAGATTACCCATTCAAAATCACGCATCCACAGACGCACGCACAGAGAAAGAAGAAATGGAAATATGGAAAGCATAAAACTGTACATTGTTTTCTTCAGTTCATGAAATTTGCGCTTGCGCACTACATCACCCAGCTAGTTGGCTTGATGCCATATGCACATAACCATATAATGAACAGTTAAGTCTAAAATTTCAATTCTGCAGTATGGAAAGATCGTCTATAACGGATCAGCAAGCGATTACATGTTTCATCAAACGTCTGAAGAAAAACGAGAGCAGTGGTGATGGCGGACAAGATACTGGTAGTGAGTGAAACTTTTTGTAATGCTATTACGACTGTTTTTTTCTTTGTTGTTAACTACACAAAATATACACTGTAGAATCACGCACATTTTTAAATCTTAGCTTTTTTTTAAATTAAAATTTTCCCTTTATGCGTATTAGATGTTACTGGTATATTATTTGTGATTTACAATTTCTTGCAACATAGCGAGAATATATCTATTTGCAAACTGTATTTGCTTGCAAAGCTGAAGCTGTGTTAGCTATTAAAATGAGCTATGAGTTTATTGTGAAGCTATTGAGACAACAGTGGAAGGGGCTATTAACGGTAAAGCTAGAGCAAGTGGGAAAGGCATCCTCACTTAGATGAAGTCTTTTAACTTCATACTGAGTTTAGAAACAATGCATCCAATTTTACTGATGATTTTGAAGACAAGCAAAATGTTACAGTCGTCTACTATTGATCTGTGTGTGGGAATGAATGATGCTTGCTGATGTGGCAGATACTTGCCTCTGTTTTACAACATTTAAGAAATGAAGAGTCAAGCTTCGATGAGATGTATGGTAAGGTAGAGAAAAAATGTGTCAAATTAGAAATTGATGTACCAAATCTGAGAAGGAAAAGTTACCCAATGTAAAATAGATGACTATTCAGAAAGCACTTTTATATTTGATTCAATGAAGGACGAATGCACAGTAGTCATATTTAGAGCTGTGATCGACTCATTCAAGGTTTGAAAACCCGATTTTCTCAAGAAACCCAAGAAATTATTTCTTCTACTGGCAGAACTCTGAGACTCGCTACCACTCGGAACGATGTTCTGATCTTAAGAGACAAGTTTTGCTTGAGTGTTTCTGAGCCTCAAGCTAAGATGCATCTGCTGAGAAGCAAGACAGAGGAAGAGTATCCTCCGAAAACTATTAACGACTGGCTGATATGAATTGTAGAGTACAACCGTAACCAAACTTACGAAAACTTCTACCAACTGCTGACCAAATTTGTTGTTATTCGTGTAACTAGTTGTTCCTGCGAGAGAGGATTTTCCAAGCTGAGCCATGTTAAAACCAAGTTGAGATCAACAATGACTCAAGACCGCCTTCAAAATATCATGCTTCCTTATAGTGTGCACAATATTGCTAATTCTGTCCAGGTGGCAGATGTTATTGAAGAGTTCAAAACTGTAGTAACATTTGATTGGCGACTGAACTTGAGATCTTTTTGAAAATCATTCAAGTCCTAAACATATTTTTAAATGTGCTTAGGCCTTTATTAACTTCCAGAATTGTTATTGGTTTTCTTAAAAAAAAAAACATCTTGTCACATATTAGCATGTTGTGTACTTAAGCAGGTTTGACTGTGTAGTTTGTTGTGGTATTTATTGTGCATGCTATTGCTTTGCTGGACATAACCTAAGGATTTTTAATACCTCTGTTTTTGTCATTAGTGCAAGTTTTATCTTACAATGGTTGTATCAGAATCGAAGTAATCGAGGAATGTACAATGTACCGTAAGGTAGGGTTTTACTTTGCCATATTATGAGATAACATTACACCACAATTTTTTGTTAAAAATAACTGTTAGCATCCTCTTAAAGGGATTAAAATTTCATAGTCCACAGCAGTCATTAACTACATTACTTTACTGTAAATATTGTTTACAAATTTGTATTTAAAAATAAATTAATAAGGTGGTGCAAAGTTAACAAGGGGGTGCAAAGTAACTTCACTTTACTCATTCGCATAAAATATATAATAATGTTAGTTACCATATTTTAGTAAAGTATTTTTTAACTGATTATATGTTAATGATTTTTAATTGTTTTGTCTAAATTATATCCCACCCTTCCCAATGCTCCGAAAAAATTAATATTAAAATATTTATCAAATTAAAATATAAGATTTTTTTTTATCAAACATCATGAATTAAAAATTATATAGCTAAAAAAAACTAAATATAGACTTGGCTATTTATATGTGTTATAGTTTTTAGGTTTTGTATTTATTAAATTTATGACTAGAAACATTATCTTCAAAAATATTGATATTTGTACCAGTGTTACACTCAATATCTATATACCAGACACTGCTTAAATAGCGTCATTTTTACCTTGAAATTCAAAATTTTCCCGGGGGAGGACCCCCGGACGACCCCCCCCCCCCCCGCCATATTGAGGAGATCAGTGACGACTAGGACCACCCATTAGCTAATCTCTAGCTTCGCCTATGCTGACACCTCACATAAAACAGCTGACACCTCACATAAATCAGCTGGCACCTCACATAAATCAGCTGGCACCTCACAAAAAAACTTGTTCGCACCTTACTTAAAAACTGTATGCTCCTCACATAATTCATATGATCCGCACATGTATCTGCATGTTTCATACATGTCCCCGGACCTTCCAAACATATACCTACACATGATTCCACACCCTCCACACATGTCCCCACACCCTGCAAACATGTTCCCCATACATGTTGCCGTATCAGACCCTACTATGATTTTTGTGTGGATTGTTGGCATCCTGGAGCAGGATTGCCGAAAAGGTTCCAGTTATTGCTCACATAGCTTTTTCTGAGCTGGTCATGCTACTTTACCCTTACAGCTCTTCGTATGCCTAGCCAGATTGTCAAGAGGAGCAAACTAGGCACTGAAGTAGTTACACTTCAGCAGATTTCTTTCCATATTATGCTCACAATCTGCCTTATGTCTACGAGCATTGCAAAAATTTGGCGAACTGCTTCTTGCGATACTTCCAGCAGGTTGTCTTTTCCCTCTTGACATCACCATTACAGGTACGTAAGTGCTTAATCAACTTGTCTTTGTGAGTGATTGTTACACCATGCCACTCACAGATCAGATGCTCTTCATATTGTGGATTGAAGTAACAGATCTTCTAATGTCTCAGCGTATTATTCCGCAAAGTAAAGACTTTACCACAGAACTTAAAGTAACTAACGTTAAAAGAAGAATACGGTCCTTCCAGTATGCTAGTTCGTTCTTCTAAAAACCAGGCAAACCTAACCTAAAATCTCTCGTTGCTCTTTACCCTAACATAATATCTTGGTAAATACAATATTCACTAGCTAAATAGCGCGATAGGCTCAACGTAGCACACTTAATAAGCACTCGATGTAGGCTGTGCATACAGAGATAGTACTCGAACGACAAAATCAGTAACTGAACGTGTCACCTCGTGCGACTGATTATTTACTCTCACTATTTACTTATTTCGTACACTATATGTACATTTTTCTAGCATTCATAGCCTCTGACTTTAAAAAACAGAGGCCTTATACAGTAAATACAGTAAGGTGTATGTATACGTTTTAGGTCCTGTTTTTCACAAATATTTTTATTAATGTACTGTTGTGCACTGTACTGAATTAAGGATTTTTTTTTTGTTGTTGTTAAAAATTGTTAAGAACTTGTCCCACGGAAACGTATATTAATCGCATTGTATACAGCACTCTGTATTGTAGTCCGGATTAATTACATAATATAAATTTTTAAAAAATACTTATATGCCTGTAAATGTTGTTTTATTCGTAACTGACCATATATTTCGTGCTAAGGTCTTTAATTGACAGCGATCTCTGTAATAGTTAGCCGTGTTGATAAAGAAATCATCGAACTGGTATAAGTTCTCTTGAGACTCGCGAGCTGGTAGGTACTAGTTTGAATACTGGTAGATGCAAAGGATGCGAGAGGAATAGTTCTGAAATAGTAACACGGCTCGACATCTTTTACTGTGCGCTGTAGTCTTCCCGATAGTAAATTTTATTTTTCAGGACACAATGACAGCAAGGTTTAAGTTACAGTGACGGGAGAAAGAACTGGGGTGGTAGTATGTGTGATTCGCCAAGATGCTGACATGTATTTATAGGGTAGAGACCGACAAACATTACAGTAGAGGGTTAGATACACTGAACCAAAAGTATAATTTAATTTGCAGTCAGTACAAGGGGATTTATACGTCATAATGTTACAACAGGATGTTTCCCAGCAAGCGAAATATTGTTTCGACAACATTTTACATAGCTCTACGTACGGGACTTCGCCGTCTCTATAGTGTAAAAGTTAATTTTGTATCCGTCATGAGTATATTTATTTTTTAACAGCAGCTATAATCGCGCTGTAAAAATTAATAAACCCATATAGTTTTCCAGCTCCGAACCCAGGACTAAGTTATCGTGAGCGTACTTTATATTTTGTTCTCTTATTTCATCGTTGTATAGGCTTTACAGAATCGAAAAATAACTCATGGGAAATATTAATATAGCACGGGAATGCGGTTTGATGTTAAAGTCGGCAGTATTTGTACGGGCAGTCTGTAACACGCACAACTTTCCAATCAGCTTTATTCTAGTCGCATCATAAACTACCACAACATTA
Organism: Medauroidea extradentata; assembly: GCA_003012365.1. Taxonomy (NCBI): domain Eukaryota; kingdom Metazoa; phylum Arthropoda; class Insecta; order Phasmatodea; family Phasmatidae; genus Medauroidea; species Medauroidea extradentata. The sequence goes on along the minus strand of PNEQ01087322.1, from coordinate 65,362 downwards.
AGTATTCAACTGGTTTAAGGAGCGATGCTCAAATTATTAGGTAATGCGAGGTCGAAATTTACATTGCAGGTATCTGACATTGCACAACTCCCTATCACAGTACGTACAATAGTAAAGACTTAATTTTAAATATATTAGTTAATGCTTTAGTTTCGAACTAGGGACTGTATGTTAGCACTTCACGTACACTTGTAATAGTTTTCGCTTTTTGTAATTTTGAATAAAATAATCCTACAGTATCGGATATTTACGCATAGCTAAACTTTTACGAAAAAATAATACTTTTGATATAAATTATTTTTGTGTGGGCTGTATATAATACAAACATTGCATTTAATTACACTTGTATCGTAAGTACATACTATTAACTGCAGTATATATGCTTGTATCAGTCATGCAGTAAAATACATACTTATTAATACTTTACTAGGTGAAAAAAAAGTCTCGGGCAGTTATAAACGGAACTGTACATGTGATGGAGTCACGTTTAATCACGGCTGACCTATAATATCAGGCTCAAGTAATATGTACTTATGTAGGCCTTAGATGAAGGACCCACTTTTCATACTTAGAAAAAACATTATCAGCTGCCTGCGCGTCATTACAGTCATACTTCCTTATATCTTCTTAGCTTTAAAGTTACTAAGAGTAATCAACACATTTTTTGCAAGTTTTGCAGAAAAACATTTTTAAATGGTAATTTAGATGTATCGAACCAAGTAACGTACGTCTTTACCTGTGTAATTCTCTGTCTTGACTTGGTTGCTTTGTTTTACTATGTTTTATTACCGCATTTTAACAAGTATAAAGAGAAAATTTATAGATTATTATTTTTTATCATTAAAGAAATCGAATTTCGGACACTATGTCGCATCAAAGGTGATCCACATTTAAAATGCTCGTTTAAATTATGTACAGGCGATAAAAAGTCAAAAATTTACACAAAAGCGGATTTTTAAAATTTGTGTAAAAACATAAATTAAATTTAATACTTAAATACATACTCTGGCTCTTAATTTCATCGTTGAGGGACGTTACTTAATCTTAGAGAAACCTTTTAGGCACTACAAATGTTATATCAGCACATTTTTCTGTATGCTGTTACTTAGTTTGTTGTTGCATTGAAATGCAGTAGTATATTTTGGAGCAGTTTAGGACAAGGGCCACCCAATGACCTTGTCATCGACTACAAGTCACTATCAAAATTTAGGATATTTTTCAAAATTTGGGAGAATTTTGGAATTTTTAGAAATTTTGGAAAATTTTGGGTAATTTTGGAATTTTTGAAAATTTTGGAATCTTTGGAAATTTTGAAAATTTTTGGAAGTTTTGGGAATTTTTTAAAGTTACATCATCCAAGATGGTGGCCGTGACATTATCCAAAATGGCGGCTGGTGACGTCATCAGTGGATCCGACGATCCGATCCCCCATCCCCTTGTCCCAGAATCGGCTAAAATGTACTACTTGACCAAAATCTTGTAATGTGTACAAAACAGAATTGTAAATATTCTTTCAACTGTTAATACTCAGTAGCTTCTTAATTTGTTTTCAGGACAATTTACTTGATGTAATCGGTTGCTTGGACCTTTCTCGCATGACAGTCAGGCGAATTAGACTCAACTTTTTATTTGCAAGCATGTATAACTTGGTAGGCATTCCTATTGCTGCTGGAATCTTCAGTCCACTTGGTTTCACCCTGCAGGTAAGCATGTAACAATAGCAATTATTATTATTTTTTCTGATACTTTTTTATTACTAATCAACTTCTTTAATGTTCTGAAATCAGCTATGCAAATAGCTGGTCTTAATGACTGCTAGATTAAAATTATTTAGACAAGAAAACGTGTGGACATTCAGTGTGACATTTTTGTAACAGCAAGTGATATTTTATTAATTTAAAAAATATATATATACATATATATCCTTGTGTACTAATTTAATGCAACATACTAAAGTTTTGTGATTAATGTATGCTTATTTCATGAACAATGTAATTTTTATTAATTATTATGCTATTCTCTTGAGGAATTTTTGATTCACTGAAAGAACAGCTTTTTGCACTATCTCCGCTTCATGATGGTAGACATTGCACGTAGAACTTGCCCAACGCCTGGGGCAAGTTGCAACACTTACAATGCCATTTATATATTGTTCTAGTTTTTAAGACTTTAATGATTTTGGTGTTGTGTTCACCTTACATTATACCTAAGGGTTTACAGAAAACATTTCTTTTTGTAAGGTTTTTTGTTCTTCGAATAATCATATTTATAGAGTAAAGGGATAAAAATGTTGCAACTGGCTGCAGTCTACCTTACGTAGCATTGCAGACAATTTACACTTCCTATCTCACGCACTTTAAGAAATCTTTTGTCTTTTTAGGATGTTTCCAATGAATGAATAAGTGATGCAAGTTGACTCTCTATTTACATTAACATAGACTAACGTTTACAACCAAGTTCTGCTTTCGCCACATCTTTCCACAATAACTACTATGACCCAAAACAGCATCGTTAAGATCTGGAAACATTTCACCCAGCAATTGCTTGTGGCTACAAATTTATTAAGGCAGTAAGTTGTTTTTGATGCAAGTTTACTCTCAATTTAAATTAATGTTGTCTAATGTTTACAACCAAGTTCCGCTTTCGCCACATCTTTCCACAATAATTTTTATGACCCAAAACACCATCATTTAGATCTAGAAAAATTTCACACAGCAATTAGTTGTGGCTACAAATTTATAAAGGCAGGAAGGTGTTGTATTTACCCTGATGTAACGGCCTCCTTCACCAGGTGAAAATGAAGTTTACTTATACAGTTTCGTTGAGATTACGGGCCCAAATAGAGGTTGAAAAGAATTAGTTTTATGTTGTTTCCAAAGAAATTACATTTTAAAAAATAGAAATTTGATATAAATTGTTTTGTCAGGAAAGACAAGGTCATTAGAAAATTATTCCAAAATATATTAAAAACAGACCCTTTATTTAACTGAGATGCAGGAAATAACAAAGAGCATGTTATCAAAAAATAAACAACTCTGGTTCCCAATTTGCCAGATGAGTGACCCTAATTTCCTAAATCATAAATTGGCAAATCGACGGTTTCAAAACACTGCCAAAGAAATTAAATATTTGCATGGAATTCCATGTTTTTTTTTTTCTGTACGTGGGACTCTTATACTCCATTTAACTGGTGGCAAATTTGTTATAGTAGTAGGTAGTTTACATCATTAAAAACATAACATTAATTCTACATGCATTTCGTCTGTCTATGCTTATGTTAAGGGTCTCTCTTGCCTACCTATTGTTGAACTGTGTAGTAGTGGGTTAAAAATATGTTGTTGCTTGCAAACTTATTATATTTTTCCTAGCATTGAACAAGCAAGTTCCAGAAAATGATTATTAAGTACCATCAAATCATCATGCACATTAAAAATACTATTTTCGAGCCCTCCAACATGGATAAAAATGGTCTTCTTGCAAAGTTACATCATGAATATAATGTTCACATTGATAACAAAATTTATGAGAGTTCTACAGTGAAATTTGGTACACACTTTCTGCCAGTCAAATAATTTGTCATCTTCTAGAGTCCCATACTTTTAGCAGTACAGTGGAAACACTGCACAACCAGTTTCTCATCTTATGAGAAGAATTGGTTTGGCACTAGATGTGTGCATCAGTGTAATTAATCCTTATTGCTCCTTTGCGTCTGTGCCTCCAATGTGTGAATAATTTTTATGTAGATGACATCCTTAAAGCAACAAAAGTTCATATTGAACCAATTTGACAGAACTCAAGATGCAAACTAGCAATAGCATCCAAATTTATTGATGCACCTAACTTTATAGAGTGAATAAGAGCTTATATTCCTCAATGGGCATTAGACAAGTGGAGAAAGCCTCATTGCAATGAATTCAAACACGGCCAAAATATTAACACCACAGGAGACTTATGATAACTAATGTCATATATTTTAAACAATGCTTTCATTAATTCATGTTTCCCTTAATTTAAGTTAGGAAAAATGAAGCGAAGAGCACAATAATTAAGCTGTTTGGAGACTTGAGGGCATGCTGGCCTTATGCCTGATAGGCCAGCAGGCCAGTCAGAGCATACAAAAAACGTTATATACTTTAATACCATTTATTTTCAAGTGTAAAGAATGTATTTATTTGTTACTATGTCACACAAATTTACATTATTTTAAAATTTTTATTGTATAAGTTAGTGATGCGTTTGTTTGCGGAAGTGGCAAACGTTCACAACATTCCTTCAGTGAATAATTCTGAAAGAACGTTTGGTACTAATCGATTACAAACACAATGAAATGCACGAAAAATGTCACAGGAAGTACTAAGAACCAAATATTTCTAGGTGATATTGGACATCACTGGTTCTTACAAGTAGGTTAATTTGTTTCGTTTAGAATCATTTTAACTTAATATCATTGTTGTAAGGACCTGGAAACAATGTTAAGTGAAGATGTATTGTTTAGTTTGAATTTTATTTGTAAAATTGTATAATTGCTTTTATAGTTTCTTAATTAACTGTAATCATAAAATTATCACATGTGTCTGGTGAATACAAGAGAATTCTCCATGAGTTAATGTTGCAGTATATGCTGATGATGTAATCCAATCAAAACCAGTTTTCATGCAGCACTGTTAGGCCTATAATTTATTTTGTATAGGTTAATATTTTTTCTCACTTTTTCACATGGCATGCTATTCAGAAACAGTATTTTAAATACAGAGCAAGTCCCCATTTCTGATGTTCAGCTTTGCCCTCCTGTCTTTGCAATTACAATATGATGTTAATTCTCATTGCTGGCATAATAAGTAAACATTTTGTTTCTCTTTAATGGTGTTTTGCAGCCATGGATGGCTTCTGCAGCTATGGCTATGAGCTCCGTTTCAGTTGTTGCATCATCACTCCTTCTCAAACTGTAAGTGTCAGGAGTGCAAATTTGTTATGCATGTTAATAAATTATAATTTTATTATATTTTATTGGCAGTTTAATATCATTGTTACAAGTGATAGAAAGTGTGTTTGTTTCTGTTAAAAATATCATTGATTATATTGTAACATATATATTATCTGTTTTGAAGTTACCGTAAATGTAGAATGAAGAATTGACTTGAAATTTGTTGAAATATAATACAATATTGGAAATTCTAGACAGCACTCCATGATTTATACAGGCTGTTTGGAATCTCACTATACAATTTTTAGGCGGTGAATCCTAGTGGAAAATTGTGTGACATTTGCATTGCATATTATGGCATGGCTCAACTCTTGAGAGGGAAATTCAGCCTTGAAATTCAATTTTTTAATTAGTATTTTCATTATATATTGAAAACAGTGTTCAAATTATCTGTCAGAATGCTACGAAAAATAGAGGTTATCATCCCCTAATTGCAGACAACTTTTCTACTATAGTGTAATATGGCTTTTTAATAAAGTTGTCATACCTACTGAATAAAAAATGTATTTTTGGTACAAGTGGCTAACATTAACTATTTCCTTTTAAAACAAACAAAGATTTCAACAATGTCAAAATAACATACCTGGTATCAGGTAATACTGCATACACATGGTTGGTAAACATATCAACTAATACAGGATGTGTGTGGTATTTCCTTCATAACAGGCATTTTCACATTTCTACTGACATTTTTGTGTGTGCATTTTAAGGAAATTTTATATGTGTGCTACATGCATAAGTAGCACCTTTTTGTGTTCAGTAAGATGTACTGTGCATGACGACAATATCAAATGGCTGTTTCACTAGATGGTAAAAGTTGAATGTAATTAGGGGGCAACCATCCCTATTTTTTGTGTGTTGACAAAGTTTTTATCAGAGACTCAGCAGGGAGAGAGACGGAACGATAGAAGGCTCGGCAGTGTTGGTCGTCACTTCTCACGTTATGGTGCATACGCGGCTTAATTAACAGGTGCACGTTTCACATGCCACTGGATGTTTTTTAAATTTCTTCGTCAAATTTTTTTCTTTCACAGCTGTAGCTTACCAATTGATTGTAATTGCAGTACATTATTGTTGTTGGCTAGTATACTTTTTAAAATCACCTTAAATTTTGACAAAATGTGCCCGAGGATTTTACCTTTATTTATGTGGGGGTTTAAAAATGTAAAGTTGGATAAAGAAACTTTGGTTTAGAGTAAAAAATTTTTGGGCCAAGAGGAATTTTGTTAAATCGGGGTTATACTATATTAAATAGTACCCATGTAAAAGTGGTTTCCTATGCCATGTAGCCTATTTACTTTTTAATTTAGTTAAGAATATTTCAACAGCCAGACAGAATTTTAAAATAAATGGGATTACAAGGTTTTGTGTTGTATATTTTGACATTGAACTACGAAATTTATGTTTACACACACATTTTTTTTCTGTTCCATGTAATATAGACAGTACATAAAAGATATCAGACAACGTATTACACGATTTCCTACAATTTTGAATATTTCAGAAACTGCATGTGTTGTTAGAAAGTATGAAAAAATTACTTAATTTTAATCAACTTTGTTGTGTTTTCAATTTGTTAACCAGCTACAAAAAGCCAACATATGAACGTTTGGCAACAACAGAGTACAAGGCTGCTATTAGTGCTAGGAACAAAGCACTGCAAGATCTTGACACTGTCTCTATACATAGAGGCATAGATGATATAGAACGTCCAAATTTCTCTCGTTCAACCAGCAGTACCCTTAGCAGGTGGGTCTGAATAAATTGTTTACAAGTACTTATTCACAGAAATAACATGAATCAATTTCGTAAGATTTTAAATTGTATGTGTGTATGTTTGTGTGCATGTGCACATGCGTGTGTGTGCTCATGCACGCGCCCACTTTTAGTTAAAGGTATATACATTACAGTAAACCCTCGTTTTATCGGACCTCCATTCAGCGGACTTCGGATTTAACGGACAAAATCTGGCGATACAAAACTATTCCACCGTCAGGTCTACTTGTCACATGCAGCACAAGACCTACCTGGTTATTGTGCTTTAGTAAGTGACATCAGGCGCGCGCACAGATAGCCGCGTAAGACGGTAGACAGGGCTATTTTTAATCGCGCATCGGGGTACGTGCCATGTCCGGTCAAGAATGATTGTCTACCTGAATTTTTTTTTACCGAACTGTAAGATCAACAGCGCAAGACCTACCTGGTTATTGTGCTTTGGTGAGCGACATCAGGCGCGCGCACAGATAGCCGCGTAAGACGGTAAGCAGAGCTAATCAATATCTCATCAGTATTTTGACATATCCGGACAAGAACGACTGTCGTGTCTACATGAGTTTTTAACGCAGCTGATGTACGCGATAAAGATTATGCGTTTTTTAAAATGAAAAAGTGTCTGCAACAGGACAGGAAAGAAATACACCCTAGAATAACTTTGAAGTCAAGCAAAAAATTTGAACTAACATAAAAGATAGAAGGCCGGTGTTTCGGTAGCAAAGTTGTGTGATGATTATGATGTCAAGAAACAAACCGAGTCGGACATTGGTAAAGCAAAAAACTAGTTAAATAGTTATGTGTTGAAAAATGGTGAACAAAAAAAATGGCACTGTTGGACCCAGGAAACACGTGAAACTTGCTAACGCATCTGCTTCACACGACGAGGCGATGTATGTTCAACAACGCTCGTGCAGTGTAAATGTGGGAAGTGTAGAGAGATAAAATCTGCTGCGGACAAACTAGCGCAACACATGCCTTTCTCACGCTCGGAATTTCTGTCCCTTGCCCTTCAGAAATTCTCAAGGACTGCGGCTAGATTATTATCTCACAGACACGGTATACGATACTGCGTCGTGATGCAAACAGCTGTAGTTTAGATGGACATTTTTTATTTGTTATATATTTCGGAAATGAACACTTTACTGTGAAATACAAAGCTGTAGCTCAAGTTCACGTGTCACATGTTACCACGCACCACCCCCGCCCTCCGCCATTGGTTATCTCAATGAGCGGACAAAGGCACGTGCTTATCTTTCTACTCCTCCCATTCAGCACAAACCTTCCCCCTCGCCCTCTTCCCATAATTTGACCACAACAAACACGTTGCGTTACTACACGTATCACACTGTTATAAATCTATCTGCTTGTCTATTTTTGTGTGCTGATTTTGGAACATTGCGATTTACCGGACATCTGATTTACCGGACCACACCTCCCCCCAAATAGTCCGGTAAAACGAGGGTTTACTGTATTATTTTATTTCACATTTTCATTTAAAATGGTTTCAGTATATAATAATTTATCTTGTGATTGTGCATGTATAACTCATAATTTTTATTGTGTAAATGTACAAACTGTATTGCATCATATCCTAAAAACTTCTCTGTTGGTTCTGATCAACAGTGCAGAACTGCCTTTTAGAGAATTTCAGTGGTGCTTACATTGCCATGTGCTAATAATAATAACTAACCTAAAAATGCCAGTTGCCTTTGTTTTGTCATTAGCACTCTGAAAGCTATTAAAACAGTGTTTCTTCTTTCTCAAATATAATAGGCAGTGTAAAAATGTTTATACTTTTGTTGATGAAAATGCAGAAAAATTGTAGGCCCACTTCAATCCCTGGCATACTAGTTATAAAGATGCACCATCAAAATCACTTCATAAAATTCGTAACCATTCTTCATAGATTGGCAAACAGTTGTGACCATGGTGAAGTTTAGCATGGGTAACTATAAATGGTTTAGCACTAGGTACTGTATTAAAAATAAAAACAACTAAGTAACTTCAGTTGAAACTGATTTGATCCTTTAAGGAAACAATGTTTATGGTGAAATGAAGATGCAAAGTCAATAGTCATGCATTGTTCAATAATATTGTTTGCTGCTCTACATGGTACAATATAAACAGGCAAATAATTCAGCAGGGCAGAGGGAGGGCAACTCAAATGGCAAAAATGGTCTCCTTCCCTTTTGCAAGGCCCAATTGAACTCTGTGCACTGTGAATTCTGTGGGTAGGTCTAACATAATCAAGCTTGCTGTCCAGACTGGATGTCTAAGGCCGGTATTCCTAAACATTTTTATATAAGGGTTTAGGTGCTGCTTATGTCTTATCTGGTTCTTGTCGGTATTTCCAAACATTAAATCAGTGATTTATTGTTGGCTTAATTTAACTGTCCGTGCACAATACTCTTAGCCTACAGGTGGCTACAAACGTTGCAATGTATTTTAACGTTTGTTTGCTTGCTTGCTTAATATCATTTTTAATGAAACGAGAGAAAATAAAAACAGTCAAACCGTACAGCAAATAAAACTTTGTGACAGCAGGATTATTAAGAAATAACCCACTAGCATTTTAAAAACCTAAATAGTAATTTAAAATGCATTTCAGTATAAATAATTAATTTGAGATCCTGTCACATAGTGGACTTAATAGCTCAGATGGTAAGGCCACTAATTATTTTGTTCAGGTATGAATCCAGGTCACTCAGAAAAAAATTGTTCTACTTTTTTAATACTATGTTAAATGATAAGGTAAAAACTAATTTATTGCTTATTTTAATAAATATAGTTTTTAAGCATTAAAACAGTGCAGTAATAAGGTAGTAAGTTAAAATTAATAATGAACCATTGTTGAAAAATATAACTTTTTTTTCCTGTAAATTGCATTCGGTCGTTAAGAAAACCACTTCTGGTATTTGGAATAAAAATTTCACTTTTTTATTCTTAGTGCTTAAGAATTGAAAGAATATTGTGTGTATGAATGATAAACATGTTTTGTAAACCGGCCAACTTAGAAAATACCCAAATATAATTGTTACACACTGTTGATTTAAACACATTCAGAAGTTTTGACTATGTTGTCATCTACAAACATTCCAATCTTTTTAAAATAAATTTCAGAAATGAAATTTTCATTAGTAAATAAAAATAATTTGGATTACTATTCATCATGAAGTATACATTGCACTTAATCTGCATTATGTCATGTTTAAATATCTTTATTTTAAAATTATTAAATGTGTGCACGTTGCATTTACCTACAAAGTAAAAAATTGGACTCTTTAAAGAAATGTTTTCAAAACTGCTAGAATGCTATAAATAGAATTTTTAAGCTTTCAAAATTATGAAAATAATCTCTATTTTCAGGCCATTGTATTTAAAATTTTAGTTAAGTATTAAAAATTAAATTACAAATTCAGACTTTTTCATAAAGCTGTAGGACGAAAAGTCTGCTCACTTGTTCAGTGTGTTGTATAGAAACGATAGGACTTTTAATAAGCATGTACATGCCGCTCTTAACATAATATGTATTTTTATTTTACTTTTGCTATGAGAAAAATCTCAAGGTAGGTTACCACATTAAAAAATTACTATGTGTATTAAGCAGCATGATAATTTTATTTTAAAGTAATCACACATGTAGGCCTACACTAATGTGCAAATGATATGTTCTTATATCAAGAAGCTACAAGGTTAACTTGTAAGACTGCTTTCCCCAATGTGGGTGCAAACAAAAAAATTATTCAAATTAGTTGTGTATACATAAACACACAAAACTATATCTTTGTTTCTTCATGTGGTGGTATCTTCTAACATAGTTAACCTACAACAGTTGGAACTAATTAAACCAAAGTTTGGACAGTGAAGTTTCTCAAATTAAATATGCTTACAGTTGGGCCAGTTGTTATATAAAATCATGAATAAAATAATGTATTCATGACATGAAAGCTCGGAAATTAGAGGACGAACATTATTATAAACACTAGAATGTGAAATTACATTAAATACACTATTTTCTACTTAATTGTGCGGCATAGAGTGTGTTAAATTAGCATAGAGATAACTTATAAATAACATGTAAAAACTATATGTTAAAATTTTTTTTGTTAAGTGAATTATAGTGGTAATAATGCTATCCTGAAAACAACAATAAATTGTTATCTCTTAAAATGTAAAACAAAATAACAGTCTAAATAGTATCAAAATAACTAAAGATCAATTGATGTTTAATTATATTAAATTAATAAAATTTTTAAAGCAAATTTTAAACTATAATTTGTTTCAAGGAAACATTCAAAACCCATATTCAACTTACTTTTTCATAAACTTTCTCCACAAGATACTAATACAATCCATCCTGAATCACCCGTTGAATAAAACTAATTATGATATACACAAAATACATTAATATCAAGTCGCTGTATCAAGAACTACATCTGCATCGAGTTTGGATGTATGCCAAAATAAGTTTCTCTTTAAATTGAGTCTTTATACAGGTCCTTTAATGATGGGAACAAGTTTGCAAGTTAGTTGTTTCATATGCAGATAAAGACAACTGAACTGGAATTCAGAGAAATTACGTATTTTTCTTTAAAATCCACAGAGATCGAAAAAACTCTTTCCAATTTAATTTTCTTTAAAATTCACAGGCGTTTTTACACGCTCATGCCGTATGATTCAAATAATGTGCTTATTTTCAGTACTAACTGAGGTGTTGTAGTGCTTATGGCCTACAGTGTTGATTTTTATATTTTCATAATTGCCTTATGTTATTTTTTATTATCTGTTTATTTTATTTTAAGCCCTAACTTTGTATTTACCGTATTTACAGTCTTATAAGACAGCTATATTACATATTTTTGGCCTTCAAAAATTGCTACTCGTCTTATATGAAGGTGTTAAAATTTTGGGTAACCTAAAAATCGTTTGAATGTTAAGCTCTAAGATGTGGAGTTGTATGATATTTCAGGGAATTGTGTTTTCCATCCAAATGAAAACAAGTGCCCCATTTTTTTTAGTAAAATTTATGGTACGAAATTATGATGGGCATCATATTCGTAACAATGGCCACTTTACCTCACAACGAAGCGTGCGTCTCTTGGCGATCGATGCAGCTGGAGCGCATGCCTAGATCCTTTATGTCATCAGGCCCCAAACGCTCAGGCAGAGAAAACGAGGATATAGATCCGCATGCTTATATCCTTTGTTTCACCAGTACAAAACTTTCGGGCGGAGATAACTAGGATTTAGATACCATACCGCATATTCATGTGTCTACTGTCTAGTGCTAGCCTGGCAGGCGACAACAGAGTACAGGAATCTGATGACCTTGTAAGCAGCTGTCGTAGCCCAACGTTGCCATGTAACATACAGCATGCCTCAGTCTGGCATTGCCAAGTCGTGTACAGCTGCCGGCAACTGATGATGTCGCCGGCCATGTGTGCTGCCACCATGCATTTCCTTGGCTCTTACGCTCCCGGAGTCCATTGGTAGCCAATGTTATTGGTTTATGTGTCTCCTGTGATGTTTATATAACTGTAATAAATGCATTAAAAATATTTAAGCGTAAATTTTTAATGTTTCTGGCAAAGGGAGAAAATATTTTTTGTCAGGAATTCCAAAATTAATAATTTACTTTTTTTTTTTCAAGATTTTGTGCCTTCAAATCCATGACCCGTATTATGTGCAGGGTCGTCCTATATGCCGGCAAATACAGTACATTTCTTTTGTGTATATTGTTTAAGTCATAAGTGTACAGTTTTCTTTACATTTTAAATATTTATTTTAACTAGGCAGCCTCCTTAATATGTAAAAAATTAAATTTTTTTTAATTTGCCACGAAACTAACTTATTTGTTATTATCTTTCATTTTATTTATTATTTCATTTATTGTGGTTCGAGTCTAGGCCTAAAACTAACTAGCCCTAACTTTAGAACACTTTGAATAATTTTTGCAACAGAGGAGTATGATTTTCAAATTTCTAGAATGAAGAGACTGATTTTTAGTGGGTTTTAATTTGTTGATATTTTATTAGTAAAGTGATTGAAAAGTATTGAAAATAATGTAAAAACATAGCCCCAATCTGGTTTCGCATCGGTGATCGCTACCTACAAGAGGTTCATCAGAATAATACTGATTAGTAGTGCTATAAAAGACAGTCGCACAGTGTTGCAGTCAGTCTACTGTAATGGTAACTACAGCTATGACATTATATTGTTTCATACTAATTTCATATCTTGACTAATATGTTAAATGCATTTTATTGAACAGCTGTTATTAACATTGTTTTAATGCTGATTTTAAACCTGTTTCAGCAGTTTAAGTAATTTTCATTTGGACTTTTAAACATTTGCGTTTACTATTTTCCTCATAAATTTTAGTATTTTGTGAATTAATATTTTTTTGTAACATTATGAGCACATAACTCTGGTAATGGAATAAGATTTTTCAGCCCAAGTACGCTATTCATTCCTCGGATTAGTTGAGGTTTCACACATCGTTACAGTCATATTCAATTTGCCTCAGAGAAATAATATGTGCTAGGCAGGTTTTAAGCCTTTTCACGTTCCGAGGCAAGCCCTTCATTTGATAACTCCCAAGGCAGTAAGATGTTATGGCAGGGTTTCAAGGTAGACCAGGGACATTTACAGTATCTGCCACCATTGTAACTGGTAGAAACAGTATTGGGAGAGTGTTTAGGGTAGGGAATTCTCAATGTGATTGCCAATTTGAGAAGAGGCTTTATTTTTATGTAATATGTGAGCTTTGGGGTGATCTTGAAACAGACGAGTGGTATACGATGTAAGCTTTCCCCCAACCATCATGGAACTGTCACATTTTTTTCCCACTATACTTCAGAACTAAGTGTTGGTCAAAATTAACTAACCTGAATTTGCAAGAAAATTTTGTTCATTTTTATTACAACTCGCGTAAATTCTTTATTTCCTGATGAAGAAGTATTAATTCAATTTTGAACTTTCATGTGTCAGACTCGTAAGCCATTTTGTACAAGTCAAATAATTGCAATCAGACTTAGTTACCAATCACACGGTGGCATGGGTTTCAAAGAAATCTCTTGTCTCCCGAAAAACCTTGAGTAGCTGTGGTGTAGGTAAATATTTAGTGTGTAGGTAAGGTTGGTAGACAGTAAGGGTAGTAATGGTGGATCGCTGAATATGTGGTGTTTATGTTAGAGAGTGCTGTATGTTACAAATACATAACATGGTGTCAGAAGTGGGATTTAGAACAGTTATGCGACTCGTAGTTAACTAAAGATCCATTACAAATGAGAGGTGTATTTTTACGAGTTTTTCACTGCAAATAAGTTGTGTATTGTGGCCGATAATTGGCGGGTCACGCTATTTCGGCGGGAATAACAATGGCACAGTTTCAGATAGTCCCTCCAGAAAACTTCGATTTTCGGAGGCCGATGGACTGGGATAAATGGATAAAACAATTCGAGAGGTTCCGTGTTGCATCAGAACTTAACAAAAAGCCAGAAGAGAGTCAAGTAAATATGTTGCTGTATTGCATGGGCTCAGCAGCAGACGATTTGTTGGTATCCTTGGCATTGACAAAAGAGCAGGCAAGTAAGTATACGATGGTAAAGCAAAAATATAGTGACTTTTTCAAAGTGAAGAAAAATATTGTTTATCAGCGAGCGAAATTTTTCAAGTGCCGCCAGCGAGAAGGTGAACTCGCCGACCTGTTTATCAACAACGTATTTAAATTGGCTGAGACCTGCGAGTTACAGAACCTAAAAGAGGAACTCATTATGACAGTGTTAGTTATTGTGGTGGCAGATGACAAGTTGTCCGAGGTGCTACAAATAGACCATAACCTCACTACTCCAGAAGCAGTGAAGAGAATTCGGCAAGCAGAAGCAGTGCGGGGCCAACAACAGTTTGTGCGGGAAAATTCGTCTTGTGTATAAGCCATTAGGAGATCTAGGTTTCCCACTAATATTAACAAGAAACCTCAGGTTGAGAAGCCAGTGCCTTCTAGAGAGGATTGGAAGAACAAAAAAGGTCAGGTTAGTGGTAGCATGGGTGGTGGCCATAATGGTAATATGAGCAAATGTTCAAAATGTGGTATTGCACCATTATACCAGTGGTCAAGCTGTCCAGGAAGAAATGCGACTTGTTTCCGGTGTGGAAAGGTAGGCCACTTCGGAAGAAGTTGTAAAAGCAAGAATATCAGTGTTCAGGAGTTGGGGGAGGAAATAGGTAACCAGTATTATTATTTGGGGAAGTGGCTTATGAAGTTTGTTCAAGTCCATAGTACATACAGCTGCGGCTGCAAGGTGTCAAGACCACGTTCAAAACAGATACGGGGGCGGATGTAACCGTCATTGGTAAGGCATTGTGTGACAAATTAGGATTAGCAGTATGTAAAACAGAAAAAACTATTTGGTGCAGGTAAAAACCCTATTCAGGTGGAGGGCACAGCCACAGTTTTCTTATCACTTGGTGAGCAACAGATCAGCCAAGAAATCTATGTGGTGAAGGAACAGCGTATGCCATTGTTAGGCCGACCTGCAATCAGAGCATTGAACATAGTAGCAGTTCGTGAGGCTGCTGAAGTGCGTAGTGCTGCAAATAAGTATGTGAATAAATTCCCAAGTGTTTTTCAGGGTCTGGGCAGATTGGGCCAAGAGTACCACATCACCCTTCAAGAGTATGCCACTCCGTTTGCAGTGGCAGCCCCCAGACGAGTAGCACTTCCTCTGAGGGATAAAGTAAAAGAAGAGCTTGATAAAATGTTGAAGGAGAAGTTATTTCTCAGATTCATTGTCCAACTCAGTGGTATGCACCAATAGTTGTAGTACCAAAAAAAAAAAAAATGGGGCTATAAGACTCTGCGTGGATTACACAGAACTAAATAAGTACATAAACAGAGAAAGGTTCCAGCTGCCGTCTGTGGAGGAATCTCTTGCTCAACTTCAGGATGCTCGGTGGTTCACGGTGTTGGATGCATCAAGAGGGTTCTGGCAAATTCCACTCACACAAGAAAGTGCACCACTCACTACGTTCGTCACGCCATTTGGGCGGTTCTATTTTAACAGGTTACCTTTCGAGATAAACACAGGGCCTGAACATTATCAGCACCAGATGCAGCAGATTGTTGGAGAAATGCCAGGTGTGGTGAACCAAGCAGACGACATACTGGTGTGTGGCAGCACAGTGAAAGAGCATGATCAGAGGCTGGCGTCGGTGCTCGATAAGTTGAGGCAAGCAGGTGTGACTTTCAACAAAGAAAAGTGCAGGTTCAAAGAGAAAACTGTTAAATTCCTGGGTCACGTAATAAGTGAAGGCACAGTACAACCTGATCCGGACAAAACAAATGCCATAACCAACTTGCCAGACCCAACTAACACTAGGGAACTCAGGCGGTTTCTTGGCATGGTGAATTACCTGATGAAATTCATCCCGCAGCTAGCAGAGAAGACACAACCTTTGAGGATGCTTCTGCACCAGGACACAGAGGACATGGGGAGCACAACAGCAAGATGCAGTGCAGAAGTTGAAGTATGAAATTGCACAACAACCTGTGCTCTCACTTTATTCTCGAACGGCAGAGACTCGCATATCAGCAGACGCCTCATCTTATGGCTTGGGAGGCGTGCTTGAACAGTGCCACGAAGGGGTTGGAAGGTGGTAGCATATGCCTCAAGGAGCCTGAATGAAGTAGAGAGGCGTTATGCACAAATAGAAAAAAAAGGCTTTGGCAATAACATGGGCTTGCGAGAGATTTCGAGAGTACATACTGGGTGCCAAGATAACCATTGTAACAGACCACAAGCCATTAGTCACCCTACTATCAAGCAAGCCAGTAGCTGAACTCACAGCAAGATTGCAAAGGATGCGGATGTGTCTTATGTGTTTTACTTACACTGTATTGTATGTGAGCGGAAAAGAGTTCTTCGTGCCAGATGCATTGTCTCGGGCTCCAGTGGAAAAGTCAATGGCCAGTGCAGTGTACAAGAGATTATGGAGGAAGAACTTTTTGTGCTAAGTGTCCTACAGGAAACCCCCTTTTCAGATGCTCGATTAAGAGAAATCAAGATGGCACAGGAGAACGATCAAGGGTGTCAAGCTCTTCAACAGGGTATTCTTCAGGGATTTGACTAGTGTTCTGCATTCTGGCCCCATAGTGCCCAACTCACTTATCAGAATGGGCTGATCATGTATGGCGCAAGAATTTTCGTCCCGAAAAGTCTACGTCCTCACATATTAGACAAAATACACGAAGGGCACATGGGAATTGTGAAATGCAGACGGCGAGCTAAAGAATCTGTATTGTAGCCCAACATATCGCATGACATCAAAGTGTTAGTGGAGAAGTGCACCCAGTGTCTGCAGCAGCGACAGCAGAGGGCAGAACCTCTTATATCTACACCGCTGCCAGAGCGACCATGGTCTTTGGTGGGTACAGACATCATGGAACTTCAAGGGGTACGATATTTAGTGGTACAAGACTACTATTCCAGATATATAGAAATTTTACGCCTGGATCGCATGACTTCAGAGGCCGTGATTTCCCGGCTGCAAAACATCTTTGCAAGGCACGGTATTCCAGAGACAGTACGCAGTGATGGTGGTACACAATTCACGTCTGTGGAGTTCCAGCAGTTTTCAAAAGACTACGGTTTCGTTCACAGCACGTCTAGCCCACGATTTGCTCAATCCAATGGAGAAGCGGAGAGTGCAGTAGCTGTGGCAAAGAAATACTGTCCAAGTCAAAGGATCCTAATCTTGGACTATTGGCGTATAGGGCCACACCCTTAGAGATTGGGTTTTCACCGGCAGAGTTGTTGTTCGGCAGGAGACTGAGAACCACCCTACCAGTACCAACTTCATCTTTGAAGCCACAGTGGGACAGACAGACCCTACAAACAATTTGAGAACGTGATGATCTTCTGAAGAAGCGTAGCAAGCGAAACTTTGATAGGCGACATGGAGCCAAAGAGTTGGAACCTTTGGAGCAGGGTACAAAAGTGTGGATACCAGACCTAAGCGATATGGCACAATCCAGGGGACGGCAGGGTATCCCAGATCATACCAGTTGGTTAGTAATTCCAGCACCTTCCGGCGAAATCGAAGGCAACTTATAAACGTCTCAGGAGAAAGCATGGGGAATGTGTCTGAACCACCAACTTCTCAAGGGCAGAGGAATGAGGAGCCTCAGCAGTCGGAGAAAACGCAGCAACTGAGTGAGTCCCCGGCGGGTGCACCTTTCCTAGGATTTCCAGAAGGAGATTCAAGAAAGGAGGTACACAGGACTAGGAGTGGACGCAGAGTTTTACAACCACGAAGGTTGAATCTGTAAAGTGGTGCACATTGTGACATTGCTAGTTGTACAAACAAAATGTGATATGGTTGAGATAGAGAGTGTAGTAATGTGCAATTGCTCTTAATTGTTGTATAAAGTAAGAGAGGTGTGGTGTAAGTAAATATGTAATGTGTAGAATGTGTAATTCCTCTTAATTGTTGTATAAAGAAAGAGAGATGTGGTGTAGGTAAATATGTAGTGTTTAGGTAAGGTTGGTAGACAGTAAGTGTAGTAATGGTGGATCGCTGAATATGTGGTGTTTATGTTAGAGAATGCTGTATTATACAAATGCATAACAGTAGCCATGTGCAAACTTTTTTTTTATAAAACTTTTTGATAAGAAAACACTTCAAATATTGTTTCATGCTGTGTTTGCATTTTTGAGTGAGGAGGTAGTATAATATAGGAATTTAATGTGGGTTTTGCAAAATCACCTGCTTAATTTTTTATTGTTTTTCTAATTGTAATAACTTCCAAAATTGTCACTCATTAAATTAAACCAGATAATTTAAGCTTCAGTCTCGTTTTTGGAGTTTGGTTGCATGTCATTTAACTCTCTCTTACAGCCCATGGAGGAGTTGGTAAGACAATTTGCACAAGAATAGTAAGCAACACAGAGCAAGATACTTTACATTTTCGTCTTACAACACTAAGCATTTTGTGTTATTCTCTTAGTGTAAGATTTTGGGGCTGACGACCTGGCCAAAATTTGATGGAAGTCTGGTAGAATTGAGTGTGAAATTAAAATTTTATTTGTGACATATTTTTGCATCATGGATCATAGGAATGAAAGCTACTTACTTTGTAGTTTCAAGTCATTGTTAAGTTACAGGGTGTCTTCTAGCCCTAATGATTGCAACAGTATGGCAGAAAACGAAACTAACAGGCTAAATATTTCAGTACAATACACTATAACAGATGACATAAGCTCTGGTGGGGCGGAAAATATGTATGAAATGAGTCACGTTGCAGATAGTGTAATAGCAGCACAGGACGCCAACACAAACGCAAAAGCCACACAAGAAACGCAGAACACACGTGAAGTTTCAGATATAACTACACATTTTAATGGTATTCCCACTATACAGCCACAATAAATATTGAAAGCACTAGAAATAAAGGTCCTAATAACAGTACTACACAGCCTAGTGTGATGCCAGGCTTTGTCTGGCATTGAACCAAGGATATTCAGACTTAACGTCCACGCATTAGTACAAGGGAATTTTATTTCAGTCAGTGAGAAGCTAGAGTTGTTTTCAAGCTTCGGCCTGGTATGTGATGTAGTCAGTGTGGGGAATCACAGGCCACACCTTCCCGGTGCTCGCATCCTGTCATGGCTATACTTTTGGCACAGTCTGACCATATTTGTTCCACTGTTTGGACTCAGTTAAACCACAGTTCTTCTGCCACATGAGTCTTCCCCCTCCGATGACACAGACATTATCACAGAACTGTCGAGTGCATGGACATTGTCTCTAGCCAATCATAGAATGTCCTCAGTAACTTCTCATCATTAGACCACACCCGGGGGGTGTCATTACTTCTGGTTGGAGGTTCCCCTTCCACTCACCTGTGTCATTTATTATGGCTCTCTTGCCCATAGGAGGTTGACTTCTGCTGCGAATCTCGAAGAGATAGCAACTGTTGCTGCTTGGGACGACCTGAAACCTGTGCTAGATGCCACTCCCTTCAGCCACTTTATAGTTTCTTGAGAAATTAAATTGCTTATAAGTTTAATGTTATTTTTTAGCTTTGCTTTATGGCCTGCTTCAACTTCACATTGAAGTCAGTAAATAAATGTAAAGTATTTGTTGAATTTGTGTAAAGTCCTTATTAATTGAACCGCTCTGCTATTATTGTTATTATTTATATGTGTGTTTATTTCTCATGTTTATCTGGCAGCTACCCAAGATATCACAATAATGGTAACTAATGGTATTATGTTTCATATGGCTACATACACGACCGACTCTGAAGTATTTCGGATGGGATACCGCAATTGTATATAAAATAAAATATTGAGAATTAGAGAGTTAATATAATGCGTCAACAAACATTATAAATAATGACATAGTAAAACAAGCAAAAACCGTGAAGTACTCATTGAACTTAGCAATGTTGCTGAATGGAATTTTGTCACATGTTCAGAAGTATTTAGAATTGTTAGGATAACTATTGCTGATTCAAATAAAATATTTCGTGAGAGGAGCGATCATACAGATTATAATGAACATTGTTATTTTAGAAGTTTATATCATTTTAACGTTGAATATGTGCTTAGTCCTGTTGATAATAAGAAAAATGGCACGGTTGAGTTCATAGAAGACTTGGAAGATATTACTCTAAGTTTTGTCATAGTTATTTAGGCTCCACACCTAGTACTCATATAATTTAATTCAAAAGTTTTTTAGTAAACATACGCCCTTTAAGTTTGGCTCAAGTTGAACATTTTCATGAGAACCTTAATGCTTTAAATCCGGATTCAGGATTAAAGATAGCTGTTAAAGGAAAACTAACGAGAAGTTTTCCGACACCTTTATACTGTGTATACGAATACGACAGTTCGGCGGGATGTTTAGTTAAGAGATTTATACCTTCCCACCGTGTATATCAGAACTTTGAAATAGAGAGAATAGACCAGATGTTGAGTACTCAACCACAGCCTTCTGGCTGTAGTAAAACTGGAAGTGAAGTAAGTTCCAGTTCTTCTCAGAGTAATGAATGAGACGAAACAGTTCAAGTAGTGAAGGAAAAGCTACCATCCATTCCAGAAGTTGGTAAATTGCAGTACATTATTCCGAAAAAGCTTACACAGGTTCGTAGGACTTTGATTTCCCTTTCAGAATTCAAAGACTAGGTGTACTGTTATATATATATATATTTTTTGTTATTTACTGCAAGTTAGTAAAACATGACTCAAATTAAGTTAGGCCAGAATAGTGGATAAATGGCAGGGACCCCCACATGTGTGAAAGACTAATCAGTAGTCTTGCTGATCGAGGAATGGCCAGACGAAAAGGAATGCGTACCTGTGCATGAATTTATTGAGAGTATAGAAAGTGCTGCTGCGGTAGGTAGGTGAACAGATGAAGACAAAGTAAAATCAGTTAAATTGAAATTGAAGGGTTTAACACACAGAATTATCGCCACTTGTCTACGTTTAAAGGGTGATGTGACATTTAAAATTTTAAAAGAGAAGTTAACAGAGAGATTCTAGGAATTCCAACCCCTACGATTTCACTATTTCATGTTGAATAATGCTAAGCAAAGAGGCGGAGAAAATGTTCAGGTGTTCGCTGATCGGTATAGGAAGCTATGCGAAAAAAAGTGCAAAGGGTAGAGGAACCTGAGAAGCAAGGAATGCTTGTCAAGAGGCTGAAAGACATTAATTAGCCACATTTACTGATGGGTTAGAAGGCTCTAGGTTTACAGTTAAGAAATAAATTACCCCAGACGATGGATGAGGCAGGGAATATGGCGATAGCATTAGAAACCATAGAGGCTCATCAGGAGAGAAAAGCTAGGTCAGACGATTCAGTAAGGAGTAAGAAAGTGTACTATGTAGGCTCCAGGCAGACAAGTGTGTCACGGAGAAAATCATATAGTGGCTCTAGGAATTCCATGAGCAGAGTTTATGGAAGACCTACTTACCCATGCTATCGTGGGTTGAAGGATAGATTCAGTAAGAGTAGATCAGGAGTAGGTTGTCCTCCCAAGAGCATGAATTCTAACAGCGAACAAAGAGGTAGTAATAGTAGTAATTGTGGAAAGTTTGGGCATATGGTGAGAGAATGTAGGAGTCAAGGAACTGAAATGTCCCAGCACCCTAAAGGGCCAGAATCCAGTGATTTCAATGCACCTCGAAGTAGCAGTGGCTGCAGTCACCCAAACAGGAAGAGCCGGGTGTCGACTCCGGGCTTCACACTGTATTAATAACAGTCATTAGGGGGAATGACAGTAATTTCTGTTGTTGTGGAAGGTCTGTCTCACTTGTTCCTGATAGATACTGGTTCTGATATTTTGCTTGCTAGACCAACTGTCAGCAAGAATATTGTGGCCAGATCTGAGTTAGGAGCAATAGGCGTTACTGGAGACAGTTTCTAGATCATAGGTACCCAGAAGATAGACGGGCGGGTGAATGGACAACGTTACCGATACCAGTTTCAGATATGTTCGCAAATATTAGCTTTCTACTGCCTATTTTGAACATATTTCCTCTGATGTTACGACTTTAAAAACCAACTTATTTATTTAAAAGATACTACCAGCCATAGTTCATACAGTTTGTGTGTTAATCATCTTAAGAATGACGAGAAGAAGCGAGTTGAGAACTTGGCCAATTCTGAAATCGGCTCTCGAACAATAATTCAAGACCAATGTTGGGAGTCGCTTTTAAAGAATAAAACGATTCTGTCACCGAGGTTAGAGAGGTTAGTTGAAGTTATCTAAGCCCGACAAGTGAGGATGTTTGCTCAAAAACTCTGTTAATTAAACCGGTAACGACGAATGTATCGGGTGTTTGCGTTGCCAGGGCGTTATGCAGTATTCTTACCGGTAAGAACCTTAGTGGAGATGAGGACAAAAACGGGAACAGAGAAATGACTTACACAATAAAAAGTTAGGGACTATGAGTGGACTTGGTGAGACGAGTCCGGAAGACGGTGTGGACTATCATACAGGTACCTATGAAAGTCATGAATTAGGGTAAGCTGTGGGGGTGGTTGACCAGGAAGGAGAGAACCTCTATGAAACGGGTCATAGGAATGCACCTCAGCCTATCGTTAACCATCTTGAGGGTATCAAAGGAGATACGCATGCGAGATAGTGAAAGACAAACATATAGTGATGGGCGTGTCGAAGAAACTGTTGCCAGGGTCGGTCCAGAGGACATTAGATAGGAACTTCCTCAAAAAGCATCTAGAATATATGTGCAGGTTATAACAAAAATTATGAACATGTCAGACAAGATGCTTGCTGTGCAAATAGGCGAAGTCATAGAATATGCCACACTTGTTGACGAATCCACTGGAGTGCTATGCTTAAAATATTGTGTTCCCCTAGATCCAAATTATGCAATTGTTGTTATGAGACTAATTTGTAACTTGTCCCATCTTATTGAGTTGGGGGAGTTTTGTAAATATACTTAAGGCAATTTCATTATCCATGGAACTCGAGACGCCATACCTCGTCAGCTCAGTCGTGCCGACACACAACACCTTAGTGTTGTCTGTCCCTTCTGCAGGGCGCTGATGTTACTCAGCCTTGACACCGACTACCGCCGCCGTGTTGGCATCCTCAAGACGCCACACCTCAGCTCCGCCGATGTTACATCAGCCTCGACACTGTCGTGTTACCAGCCCCAAGGTGCTGGGTCCTCAACTCTGCATCGCTGTCAGCGTCTTCTCTCGGCCCATCACTTCTCACGACGTCCATCGTCGTCCCGGTGGCAACGCCGACCCTAAGGGCGCTGCCTCACACCACTCTCGGTCTCACTTCATCTTCATGACTCACTACTAAGACTCCACAACAAGACTCTCCAATACTAGACTGCCTCATGTTGCGCAGTTCCGATGCTTTTATACGGCCCCTTCAATGACGTCAATGGCTGATGAAATACGGTGATCTGAAGTTTAAAAATAGACATTACCTCGGTCGTACTTGTTGATAGTCACGTATTCGCACTGGCGTCATCGGGGAAACCCAGTGACGTCTCTCGGGAGATGCGACATAACTGCGAAAACCCATGACATCACTGGTTGACTCACAGGGCTGACCACCGAGCATGATGTAATGTGACTGCTGCCCGGCCAACATGCAACACTGCCCCCTCCTTAAGTCTGTTCGTCCCGAACAGACACAACAGCTTCAACTATTGTTGACATGGGCTGAACCATCGCCTTCGCTACGCCACCTCATCACGACGCCCTCTTCGCCGCAACACCTCCAGTGTTTGGCTTCTCAGCGACCCGCCATCCTTCAGGTTTTGATTCTGCACTGGCTGGGCTGTCTTTCCCAGAAACAAGATGGCCACCTTCAGGACGATGAGAAAGTCTTGCCAATCCTCCTCAATCACATATGCACTGTTCAATCTTCGTGTCTATACTGCCCATCCTCACGTTTACCATGTCTAATTTCTGACACACAAACTCTTTCACATAGTCTTCTTTTTTTTTCACCACTACATTCACTTTGTCTATCTATATACCTACCAATCTACAAGATTACGTACTTAATCTACTCTCCTATTTACACTTTTCTTATTTACATATTTGCATTTACACTGTCATTGGCTAAATTCATGTGGCCATTTAACTGTCTTCACATTCCCTCAATAAAGGCCCTTAGTAATTCTATTTCTGCAATTTCTCAAATGAAAATTTTAACATAAAATGTATTAAGTGGCTCGCATAATTGACAGCAATTGTGTGCAATGATTCAACTAACAGAATTAATTATTAAATTTACTTAATGCCTCTATCCCACTTCTGACACCAGTGTTACAAGTTTCAGGACACAAACTTTACATGTGGGCAATTCCCATGAGTTCTTTTGGGATAGAGATCTTATAATTATAAATAAAAGAGTTAAATCAAGTACTGGATTTAATAGCTCATAAAGCTACGAAATACACGAAACAGTAATCAACTATAACTCTCACAACACAATTAATTACGCACACAATTACTACTGTGCCACAGAATGTTAATTAACTTTGACAATTAAAGCACAAGAATAATTACCATTAATCAATTAAAGACTACAAATCACAATAAAAGTTCAGTCATATATCCAATCAACAGTTACTCTCAAATAATGACAATGTACAACCTTAACAGTTCTAAGGGAGGATAGCTCACCATGTACAGTGCAGCACCCAGAGTGCACCACTGTCTTCACTCTTGAAGTCTTTGATTTGACTCCAGTCGCACACCTCTTCTTCACCTGTCGACCCGCAGCAGAAGCCCTCTTGTCTCACCCAGTACTGTAGCCTCGCAGTAGACTCCGACGTCACCAAGACGTCTTCCTGACATTACCAAGATGTCTTCCTGACATCACCAAGATGCCCTCACCAGCCTCTCTGCACAAGCTTAACACCTCCTCCGAGCAGTACCAATAGCGAACTCTCGAAGCACTTCTTCTCTTGAATCACCAGGTAGACAGTCTCCTCAAGTCACCAGTTACTGCCCTCCTCGACACAACACCACCAGTGTTGTTCTCCACAGCTCACCACCTCTGCAGCACTCCAACACAACACCACAAGTGTTGTTCATCCTTCCTGCAGCCCGCTGGCGTCACACAGCCTCGACACCGACCACTGTCGTGTTGCCTTATGGCTTGCTTGCCCTTGGGAGGTCAACTTCTGCTGCAAATCTCCAAGGGATAGCAACTGTTGCTTCTGGGGATGATCTGAAGCATGCCACAGATGCCGCTCCCTTCAGCCACTTCATAAATTATTGAGAAATTTTAATTGCGTATAAGTTTAACATTATTTGTTAGCTTTGTATAATGACCTGTTTCTACTTCACATTCAAGTAATTAAATAATTGTAAATATTTGCTGAGTTTATATGAAGTACTTATTAACCCTCCTAATACCACGGTTACTGTAAAGCATAGAATACCATGGGGGTCCTTTTGGGACCCCATTCTTTTAATGGCCATTTCAATTTATCCTTTCTTCCAGATGTAAATAAAATCATATTGTATTTTATATTTCAAGTTTTAATACAATATGTGACAAAAATAAAATATTTAACTTAAAAATAATAAAAAGAAATTTTACAAAATAAAACCTGATTTTATAACTTTAGGACAAAATATTTTCACCTTAGACACAGTCCATTTTGAGATGTGCAGTCAGAGTTATTTCAGGAATAAAATGTTATATTCACTTTATAAATGTGATCTTTTAAGAACTCAAATTTGGTAAATATTAGAAAAGCAAAGAAGAACCAGAAAATTAACATAAAATTCCATAAATTCAGGATAAATATTTTAAATTTTTAGGTACAATATATTTTTGAAGCATGTTTCATACAATATTTGTTCTTACAGAAGAAGTAAATCACATTCATTCTATAATCGAGTTATTTTGGGTTCTGAAAAATTGTGAACATTAAAAATACAAAGAAAACTCAGAAAGTAAAAATAAGTTTTCGTAATTTGGTTACAAACTATTTACAAACTTTTTCTTACATGAATAGTAAGTAATATTCACTCTATTGACACAAAAATTTGGTAAATATCAGAAACACACATAGGATAAGCAGAAAATAAACACAAAATTCCACAAATTGAGAAGGAAATATTTTTAACATTTAGGTACACTTCATTTTGTGAGGCATGATTCATTCTATTCTTGTTCTCATTGAAGAAATGACTACAATTCACTTTATTATCAAGTTCTTGCAGGCAAAACGTTTGAACCTTAGGAAAACAAAGAATACTGAGAAATTAAACATATGTTTCCATAAATTGAGTAAAAACAACTTTCAATTTTTAGTCAGATTGCATTTTGTCTTGCATGTTTGTGACATTGCAGGGTTCCACTTATATATTATTTTCTTTTGCTTTAAATTACATTTTTTGTATTTTTATTTAACAATAACAGCTGAAGTTAACTGTTCTTATGGAGAAAAGTTTGTAGTATTTTATTGTATAGTTATTTAATTTCAAGTTAGGGTATAATGATAATAGCTATGGCCAGAGGGCGAGGTGGAGGAGGCACAGCTTTGTCCTTGTTATGCTCCGTGCCAGTTTTTATGCCCATATTTGGCTATGGTTAGGTGATGTGTGCTCGCCTTTGAGTTTTCAGTTTTTGTGCCCATACATGGTCATGTTTTGTGGCCCGTTTTTTGTTAGTCGTGTTGGGTGTAGCACACAGACAGGGGAAGTACCGGTGTCACGTGCTCGGAGCCAGCCAATCGCGGCGAAGTGCACCGTGACCTTGATACTTTTCCTGCAAGCCTGCCTCCATCTTCAGGTAAGAGAAAAAGTCGCGACTCCGAAGAATACGGACGTCCGCGGGGCTGCGGCCCAAAATACTCTAGAAATGTGAATAAGCGTGAAAATGTGACGTGCGCGAGAGGCACCCGTGGCCAGAACTCTCTATTTTTAATAATGTGTTAAATTGCTTTAGGATAAAATTCTATTCTACTAAATTTTTCTTTCTTGGTATGTGGCCGTAGGGTGCGGGGCGGTTTTTAACCCCCCGAAAAATTTAATGTAATTATTGTACCGATGTGGTTTCTCGGACTTTCTTAAATTCTATGTCGTAACCAGCTTCAGTTTTTGTTAAGGAGACGTTTCCTCGGAAGAGCGGTTACTGAAAGCAAGCAGTTGTGTGGTGTAAGAAAATGTACATTCTCGAAATGTGACATTCAATAAAACTTAAATTCAGACCATTCTTTTCAAGTTTTTCCGTTTCAAGCCTTTCTAAGTCACCGGTTTTGGAGAAAAGGTCATAATTTTGAGACTGAGCAACGGGAAATGGTCGTGTTACGTAGTAGCGGAGGGATTCCAGCTGCTGCTGACTATTTCTATGTCAACAACCCAAACTAAACTCTGCGGAACTTGTCTACCGACTCGCTTGTGATTTGTTCGCATTTTGCAACGACCTGGGAGATCTGTACTGCAACATGTTTCCTGGAGTCTAAGATCTTTCATGAATAACAAGTATCATTGACTTTAAAATAATTATCTTCTTTAGGGCATGTATAGCAGCACAATTTTTTTCACTTCTAATTATTGTTATTGTTTGAAGTTCGTTTGGGTTTTATTCAACTTCTCTACATTTTATTTTTCAATATATTGAGAGATGTCCAGGAAATGTTTTTCATGCAATTCTGTAATTTTGTACTAACATAAAAATAAATAAATAAATAAATAAAAAACATTGTTCACATTTCAGGCACAATACCTTCTGCGATCGATGTTTCTTACAAAGTTTTTGCAAGCCGCACAAGTCATATTTACTTTAGCATTGTCTGTTCTAGGACACATGTAGCAACGTGAACGTTTATTCTCTTTGACTTTTGATGTTGATGGTTGTGGTTCTGGGATCACTTCAGCTTCTGCAACTTGATCTTCGTCTGCCAAGGCTTGAGAGATGATGTCCAGACACTTTATATTTTCTGTGAATGCCTTTGACTGCGTTTTCTTTTTGCACATATGGTTCGCCCAGTCTTATCAGTGGTTCAACAAGGGATTTACAAACTAACAACAAAAATAGGCGCCTTCGTTGAAAATAACTCACTTTCCGTTCAGGTTGGGTGTTATCCCACTGGACAAATGCATTCACAGCAGCTACGTCAAATATATACATAAAAAGCCCAAGAGGCCATCTTGTTTGTCTCTTGCAGTTGTATTCTGCAATCATCCTGTCAAGGTTGTCCACGGCTCCTTTCATGTCATTGTAGTGGGTTATTATCTATGGTTTCATTTCGTGATTATTAGCTTCAATGTCAGGTTTATAATGCTCTGTAGAAAGCAGCACAACACATATATTTGGGCGTGTTACATATGAGACCAAGGTTGTCTCAGCTTGAAAGCCAAAAATTGATGAATGCGTTGGGCGGTTTATTGAGAGAAGAATTTCAACAGGAATGAATGTTTTGTTTTTCCTTAGTGTCTCACACAATGCCAATTTTCATTTGATTAGCTCTTCAGCCAAATCCAAAGAATTGAAAAAATTGTCCGTAGTAATTCCACAACCAGGACCCAAAATGCTCACCAAGTCAAAAACCCCTCTTTTCCCTGGTCCTTTTCTGGTTTGCCATCCTTTTCCCCTCAAGTATGCTTGCAAATATTTGTAGTAAGCTGTGTCACTGTCGGCCAATATCCATATTTTGATTCTGTATTTACCTGGTTTGGTTTTCATGTACACCCTGAAAGGGGCATATCCCCTAAATTGAATACGTTGTTCATCTATTGTAAGATGATTACCAGTATTAGAATACTTCTGGCAATACAATAGGTAAATAAATCTATGATCTCTCTAATTGGTCAAGTTTATCATTCGAACATCTCTCACCTCATTTTTGCATATCATCAAAGCGAAAATATGTGGAAATATGAGAACAGTGGGTTCGTGACATTGTGGCTCCGTAAATTGGTCTTTCAAAGGCTAAATCTGAAGACCATAACATAGAAACAAGTTCACGATTGTTTTTCGTAGCTCTACTACAAATAAGTATCCCTTTGTATGAAGCATCTCAGTCTCATCAACATCTAGCCATTTTCGCTTTTCACCTTGTTGTAGAATTGAATTTTTCAGTTTCAGAAACTGCCCTCTGATTAGCGTATTTCACGACAATATCAATGATTTTAGGAGACAGGAGTAATTTGAAGTAATATAAAATGGTAGCGTCTTTCTGTACATCAGTTGAAACACCAGATGGTTGATGTATTATGCTAGATGCCGTCAATCTGCGTCGGACTATAGGAGCCTTGAGCTAAAATTTTTCGTCTTTTGAGAAATAAACATCACTAGAGACACTGGAAAATCGCGAAAATGTTTAGCATAGTCTCCAATAAACTATAGTATATAAACCGCGACACGTGTGAACAGTTTTGGGGCGAGTCACACACGCTGTGTGTCTAAGCTGTGCAGTTCTAACTGGGTTTATTGAAGAGAGAAACAATGCTTCAAATAAACTATAGCCAATACAGATACTAAATATTCAGTATTATATACATCATATTGGAGCCTAGCAAATAGTCAACTTTTCCCGCGATTTTCCAGTGTCTAAATTTCACTAACACCAACGTTTTCAAACTCAAAGTTGTCATCGACGTCCACGGAGATTTCGTCACTCTCTTCGTCAGAAATTTCTAAAACATCATCTTCTGAAGCAACCGATAATGTATCAAATTCTCGATCTGTTTCACATATATTTTCACTGTCAATATCGTCATTATCCTCTCTTTGAGTGACTAGCCTAGCTTGTTCGACTATTTTCAAGGTACATGGTGATACTACTCTATCCACGTTTTAATATTCGAACACATGAAAGATTCACTGGAAACTGAAAGACATAAAAATCCACTACTACTTTGTGGGACTCAACTCTCCGCCCTTGGCCAAGAGTCGGGTACAGTTGTGGTGAATCTAACTAATCAAGTTACTGGTTATACGAGGGGAGGGGGTAACTAAGGACGAAGGAGGTAGGTTCTGGTTACTAATGTGTTCCCGAATAAGAAGTGTCTTATTATCAATAATTAGAGTAACCCATGTGAGAGCATGTATGTTATTCTTTTGAAATCCTGACATCTGTACAGATGTTCTATATTTTTGTTCTTCAGAGTTATTATTATATTTCAAATCAGTCGTTACTCTTACCGTCAATCTTCTGATGTGTCCGATATGAGGGAGGAGGAGAGATTCACAAATGGTGTAACCACACATTCTGCATTCCTACCATGGTTGGAGGCTAATACACACGCAGCTGCTAGAAGTTTATGTTGGGTGAATTACATTGTTGTTTATTCTTCGAAATTGATACATACTGAACTTCACAGTTACACATGATGATCGTATTACAACTTATTACATGTTCTAGGAAATGTTTTCCGAGACAAATAAAGGCAGACAGCCACTACCATGGGGGTCCTAGAAAGACCCAAGGTACATTTTATATACTAATTAATTTAGTATAAATCCTTTGATGCAGTTATCACACAATAGCTATATGTCATCTCGCCACAGATATACCAAGGAAAAAAATCACGGAGTACTAATGCAAACAAACATTTGATGTTTGATTATCATTAAAAACAAAAAATATATGGGGCCCTAGTGACCCCATGGTACTAATTGAAATGCTCGGCTATTATTCTTGTTATTTATATATGTGTTTTTTCCTCATGATTATCTGGCAGCTATCCCAGACACCACACTAGTGATAATATATTAATATAGTTATGTGACACAATTAATAAGACGCTTGGAAGCACACATAGCTGATGCTAGCACAACTGAGGCTCAAATGACAGAAATGAAAACACATGTAATAGATAACATAGAATGCACCGAAAGCAGATATGCCATGCTTGTGGCTAAATTGTACTCATAACACTCAAAGTTCGTTAAACTGCACCGCGAAATTAGTACCATACGTAATGATATGGCCAAAGTCAAGGACGCTACCAAACAATTATAAAATGAAATAGGTTCACTGCTAATATCACAAAATAGACAAATAATGCAAATGCTACATTTTCTTCAGAATTTTCAACACTAAGACCGTTAGATGAGAACATCCAGGAACTGCAAACTCTGCAGTTAATGAAGTATACACTCTAATGTCACAATTCCAAACCATCCAGACATGTAACAGAATGCTTTTTAGAGACGTGGAACAGTTGAAACGGGTTGTTGAAAATACTCATTCCAACATGGAGTTATGTATTGTGATAGTTAATTTGCTAGCTACAACACCTACCAGCATCATAAACAATAATATTTGGGCTGCAGAGATTGAGAAAACAATTTCTGATATGGAGAAGGAGCGACAGGACGACATTACGAGAGATGCCACTTCCATGATGCACCGGGTTCCCAGCATTCACAGCGAGCACAACCCACTAGCAATGCTTCCGAGCAAGAACCCCACAACTCCACGAGTAATTTAAACAATGCTGCGCCTGTCAACACTAATTCTGTACTAATAAATATACTCCTGCAAACCTGTTTTACCACCCAGTGAAACAGTGGATTGAGAATTTATCAACATTTTCAAGCTCCTCACACGAAAGTCGGTATCACATCTTAAACTTACGGATGAATATTTTAATTATTTTTCCCTGAGCACAGAGGACAAATTACGGTGTCTTCACAATAATTTTGAACATGCAGCACACTATTGGTGGTAATTGAACCACGAACATTTCTGCACTGTTGACAAATTCAGAGTCAAATTCTTGAAACAATTCTGGAATGCGAAAATCCAGGGGAACATAAGGGCCAGATTGCACAACGAATGATATGACCCACGAAGAAACAAGTCCCCTGAACAACATTTTAGTGAAATTTATGAGCAGATTAGACATTTGCCTGTGCCCATGGAGGATGAAGAGTTCGCCGAGATTTTAATCTCACAACTGCCCCAAAAATACCAGGACCGTTAGGGCAGATAGACCATTCACTAATTTGACAGACATCAAGTAGCAGCTATTGAGGATAGATCAATCTGAAATGCAACGTTCTGCATTCAGTAAGGCAGACAATGAAAGGCCAGTGCCAGTTACTACACCACCACTGTACCAACCTCAACCAGCTAGATACAAGGGGCGTATCCAGAATTATAAGTCCAGTCAACACCAAGGTCAGACTCAATACTCGCCATACAATTATTCACACCGAGGTACACCTAGGGTGAACATGATCATTAGTCAGCCATATGCTACTAATGAAAATAATCACTACACAGGTAACTGGAACAACATGGGTTTTTATCACAGACGCAATTGTGGGGGCAGAATTAGTTTCCCACCTGATTGTATGAAAGGGAAACCCAGGAAGAATGACAATGGAAAAAATAAAAAAATTCCCTAAGTCCGATACCAAATGCATACATAGATGAGAATGGAACTGTGTATGTAATGTCACCTGTTCTAGACCACCATCCCCACCATCTTCACCAAGGAGAAGCGGCAATTTTATGTGGCAGCCGGCCACTAACATAAGTCAGTTGTCTGTGAACGCTGTGACACCCAAAACTTCTAACAAAAAAACCACCAGACGAATTCAAATAGGTAGTACATTTATTCCCAGCAGTTAATTTGTCAGAACGGTAGAGCCTGTAGGTAACTCAAGTGTGTTTATGACATCTGCACTTACTCCTCAGCAGGGAAATCATGGCTATTTTGAGAGAAATGCACCTTTAAATCCTACTTCACTAATGTATGTGTCGAGTCAGAGTAATCCAAAGCGTAACCAGTCAATGAATGTCGAGACTGAGCAACAGCAGCTGGCATTAAGAGTACGGTTCAAGTCTGAAATATAATCACTTTTCCGAAAATTGAATTTTATGTTGTGTTGTAAAGAGGCTCAAAACTGTTACCCCCACCACTCCGCCTGATTGAATTTAGGCTCGAGTCATTCCTAGAGCACGTCAGTTGCGAGCAGGTCCCCCAAAGGGGAGGGTTGCTCCACTACCTGACCTTGGTTTCGAAGCACGTGAGTTATAGCCAGCCTCCCCTCTCCTCTCTCTGGTAGAAGTAAACGAGCGTCCCTTCCTTTGACAACGCTGCCAGATTGTGCCTTCGCAGACAGGCCAGCGCGTGCATATTGGCGTCAGTGTCGTCTTCGTCCGGTGCCTGTGCATGCCGTTTGTCGCGCGTGCCACGTATTCAACTTGGCATTAAATCTCTCCACCTTCCATAAGTATACTTAGATGCTCGCTGCCAAGGATGCAAGTATAGTATGATAATAAATGAATGCAACTGTATGATAACTAGCATGGTAGAAAACAAGTTTGAAATTGACAAAAGTTAATTTTTTACGCATCATCATGACAAATCAGGAGGTTATGTTGCAGCCAATAATTTACTCTACACAAAACTCCTAACTATGTTTAAAACAAATAAATTTCCAATGCTTACAAAACTCGTTAAAAATTAACTTCATTATTATTGTTTAATACTGTCATTAACTTGACATTTTTATGCATATTTTGTAGTACAGTGCATAATATTTTAGGGAACTGGTTGTATAACTAATTGAAAACCAGTCTTTTTTTTCGGAGACGGGTTGGAGACATTAGGAAAGTTATTAACAATAATATAAGCTTAATTTAAGAGCAACACTTATATTTAAAATAATGTATTCACAGGACACTGACATTATGAAATACAAAATAGCTAAGCTGAAAGAAATATTAGAGTTTAAATATTTCAGACTGAACTAAATAATTTCTTTTAGAAGCAATTTATAACTGGACAGAGTTATGCACTAAAGAAAACCAAACGAATGTTAAGCATATCCACTGTCAACTGTTACGAAAACACCAACGAAAGAAATCGAGTTCTTAGAAAATGTGTGAAAACACAAAATATCATTATTTCCTAAAGAAATAAAACATTTGTGAGTCTAATGGAACTAAAGTACCGACACTGATTTAACGATTCATTATTTTTTCGATTGGTCTGAATTTGGTATTTTGAGTTTAGAAGGCTTTTTTACAACACACTAGCAAAAGTATCCAGCGTTTCCCGGGTATATTTATCCTTCAAAATAACATGGTTGAAAAAATGTCATCCCTTTAGTAACGGTGTTCGTGTTAAGTGTTACCCTTTCATCTGTTGTACGTAGAATCAGAATGATTCCTACATAATATATTTTTTCTTTCTCAAATCATTATTTTAATGCAACAAAAAATCAACTTACAGGAGATTATGTACAAATGTGATAATCACACAAATTAACGTTTATGTTACTATTTAGAAATAAAATCTTTCAGCAATACAGATCAGTCTTCGAGTTGACATTTCATAATACATACAAAACATATAATTTTGCCATACATGTAATATGTATGCAGGCTATTGTTTTTACCGTTTGTTTTATGTTGAAAAAAATGATGCAATATTTTTATTACTGGTTACATAAATGTATATTTTATTTCTCCTGTCTGAATAGTGGTGGTACACTATAATTGAGACATTTGGTCAACGCTCGAACACAAAGATGTTCAGAACCTGTGAGGGTAAAATGATATGGTTACGGAGCAGTACCAAATAGTTAAAGCGAGGAAACAGAAGATGCTAGGGAAAATTCGTCGGCTGACAGCATCGTCTGGTATGGTTGCATCACGCAAATATCCGTGACTGACGGCCGCTGAGAATCAAACCCGGATAGCAGTGACGGCAGCTGAGCACCGTGGCTAAAATAGATATACAAACATGTTTATACTTGTGTACTGACTTATAAATTTGAATAGACCAACACATTGTCAGACAGCCGCATACATAAAATCATAAACGTTCATAGCAATACATGTTATTATAAGTAAATTATTAAATTGTAAAGTATATTTAAATTTCATTTCAATATTATATTAACACATTAAAAGTATTACCATATCTTGTCATAAAATACAAACTAAAAATATCTCTCAATTTCGGGAAAAGTTCCACTGTCGAGAATCTAAGTAAAGTGGCTGGTAAGAAATGGTATCTAGAGTGAGACAGAGATGACATAAAAAGGAATAATGTCATTGAAGGATAAATAACAGGCTTTCTATTTTGCTTATAGTTTCAGGTAAGTTTATTAAAATTAAAATACAGTTGTTACATATCTGCATTAAATAACCACACGAGTTTGCTCTAGAACTCACAATACGTTACGTTGAGCTTTGTAGGCTGTTAACTCCCCCTCCCACATCTTTTAATTTATTGCAACATTGAAAATTTTTCGTCCAGTCATACTTAACATAAATACCAAACACAAATACAAAGTAACCAGAAAAAAATTTTTGAAGTCCACTGAACAAAAATAAAAAAAAATTTTGATTTGCTAGCAGCAGCCAATAGTAATGTGCACTAAAAATCAGTGACCACAAACAGAACTGATTCTAATGTTACGTTTCCTAAAACATTCAGTATGCGCACTTATAAATACGTACAGAATTGAATAAAACATTGTTTTCGGCATATACCGGTATGTCACAATAGTTAGACTAATAATTCTTACCAAGAATCAAATGCTTATCGTTTTGAACATAATGTTTTCGCAGTGAATTATAATTTGCACAACATAAAACTATCTGTTACGTGATTTAAACAGTTCACAAATAATAACAGACTACGATGTGTTATTTTATGTAAAAGAAAAACAAACTAACTGTCGGAATTATTATCTGTAAAAAAAAACTTAACAGTTGTAGCTACACCAGTTTCAGTATTTTAGTATGAGTGTTGTTTGTTAACAGTGAGTAGGCCTGAATACTGAAACATCTAACCCTAGTTACAGGAAGGTAAATTTTACCACTACTTTTGAATTGCTGAGTTTTAATTTGCATTTGGTCAGACATACCCTGCGCTTTATTTTAAAATTCTGGCCTATCATTTAATACGTCTGTTCAAATGTAAAATTTTCTTTGTTTTACGTTTGTTTGGGAAATAATTTTGTTAACTACGAATATATTTCTTAGTGCAGGCAGTACATTGGATTGTTCTATGAAATATCAATACATATAGTAATAGCTCAAAGAAAATAACATTTTATTCGGATAAACTGTGTGAAACAAAACCGTCATTAGGAGCTTGGAGAGCTAGAAAAAAGGAACGTTCGGAACCATTGAAGAGAAGGAACGTGTTTCACGGACACTGCTGTGAATGCTGGGAGAAGCTGGGAATGAGGTCATATGACTTCTCAGCCACTAAGAAGGAAGGAATGAGGTCCTAATGTTGGCAGATGACAATTTTCTTGCTCGTCTTCATAGTCTACTGCCGAAGGGAACATCGACAACGTTGGTAATATAGACGTCTATAACCAGCCTCCATGTAGTCTGATTTTCTTCAAACGTTTCTGCATTCAAGAGGGCAAGGAAGATACGTATCTTAACAACATAACGCTCATATCGACTTAATTTCATAACTTTTGGAATGTTTTACAGACTAACCCCACGAATGACTAAATGAAAGCCTCTGCAGGAACAGAGCTAATGAAAGAGGACTGATTAAATGTTGATATAATTTGGGTTTCTATCAGTCTGATTATGTCGTACTGACTGTCGTACAAGTCATGATAAAATTCTTTACATTATTTTTATTAGTTTCTGTATAACGCTAGTCTTTTTCCAGCCTAAACACTTATACTTTTGTTTATTCCTTGTTATTTCTCTTATTGCAAGTCGACCAAATAATATCCCTTAGAGGGAAAATACATGCTTCAATTATCCTGTGTCGTGCTTATGGTATAGTTAATTTGTATAAGGTTGCCCAGCTGTAATATGAAACTAAAGTTTCCAATAGTTTTTATAATTCACAACCATATTAACGGCCTACAGAAATAATCACATTACCCACAGTTTTGATTATGTAAAATATTATTTCTGCAGAAGATTGTAACCACATTACTATTTTTCACTGGAAAATTATGCTATTTGTTAGGATTTCCACATAGTATGAACTTTTTGGTAGTTTTTGGATTGTCATTGATAGTCAGTTCCCTTGATGCTTTCCCATTTCCCAATATGATAAATAGGAATTTCTAATATTTGACGCCTTTGATAGGTCTGCAAGAGACAACGCAATTTTAAAAGCAGAACTATCTAATCATAAAGTGATCTAATCGCTATAATGTTACAATTTTACGATTTTCTACTATGGCTGGTTATGTGCTTTTAACACACAAATATTCTATCTTCGTCCAGTCTAGTGGAAAATGGAAATTGCTTCAAGTGAAGGTAGCAGCCAATTTACGGTTGATTAGCGGAAAAAGTGTAACTAAATTAACAGTTTAACTGTTTAAAGATTACCTTGAAAATAACAGTCACGTATGTAACAACAACTTTTTTTTTCTGTGGACCCAAAAAACTTCTATCAAAATAATCGAAGACATTTATAAATGCACATCATTCAGCTTTAGAAAGTATTACCTTTCAAAAAGATGTATACAACGAAATTGCTAAGCGAATGTACTAAAAATTTCATTATAGGTCTGCCATACATCTTGCTATTAATAATGCGGAAGAAAAATCACTGCTGTTCTAATGCAAAACATAGATTCCAAAACATTTCTAGTATGGTGATACAATTTCTGAAAGAAATCATTTTACACGTTGTGCACTTTCAGCAGGCAAATAAATTGCATTGGTTCATGCTCATTACTTCTACTATCAGAGTTGACATTTATAATAATGAACACAGAGCTACTAAATAGCAACAGTTGTTTGATAGTTAATTTTACAGAGAATAAACCCTGTGACTTATACACAAACATTTCACACTACAACTTATAACAATTCAGAAAATAACTGTTATAACAACATGCAATTTAACTTGGTGAGAGTTATCAAGCAAATTAACATGTTCACCTGCAGCCTTTTTTTACCACGAAACAGCATTGCTACATATCTGGATTATAATTTTCGTACACTTACTGTTTCACTTGGTTTTGGAACAAAAATTAATCACGCTTAAAATTTGACATTTATTTTACCTCATAACCTCAGTTTTATTGCCTATACTGTGTTGAAGTGCTGCTGCAGCACTTTGCTCACTGAGCATGAAAATACGTAATTTACACTTGTTAAAAAAAGAGATTCACAAGGCAATTGCAAGACATGTAACACGGACACATCACAAGTTCTCCCTGCTGCACTTCCGCCCTAGGCAGCTTGCTTGCATTTCTACATAAGCCCTAGGAGCGGTAGATCACAATAACATATGTTTCAAGCAAATGCATAAACATGCAAGGAAATAACTGACCACAACTATGTACTCTTTCTGTACAGTCTCTTGGATCAGAAATTATCATTTCACGTCAAGGGACTATGTCATCTTTAATTCCCCACTTTTTAGTGAGCATTGTATACTTCACGTGCAACACGCCACTCAGTACGCAGTATTTAATGTGGAGATGAAGGCAGCGGGATGTGGCAACCCAGCAAGCGCGCGGTATCCACGTGCGACTTGTCCTTGTCTCAACCAGTCCATGTGGCGTGATCTATTGCTCGCTTCGCAACTGTACGCTGTTCTTGGCGTGCGGTTGACAACTATTTCAAGTACAGCTCATCAACTGTAAGTAGTGGTATCGTTGTCAATATCTAAAATTTAATAAAAATCTTGCTGGAACAAAATGAATATAAATGTATAACAGTTTAAATAAAGTATACCTCAGAAAAATATTAATTTACTAACCATACATAACAAACTGCGAGAGTAATCAATTAATACAAATTTATTTAACTGGACGATATTGCTAGAATTAACTCATCCTGTGAAAACCGAGAAAAATAATTTTTTGACACCAAAATTTTAGTTATCAC
Source organism: Medauroidea extradentata (assembly GCA_003012365.1). Taxonomy (NCBI): domain Eukaryota; kingdom Metazoa; phylum Arthropoda; class Insecta; order Phasmatodea; family Phasmatidae; genus Medauroidea; species Medauroidea extradentata. The sequence continues at coordinate 26,281 of PNEQ01087322.1, read as the reverse complement.
ACACTTACTACACTTAGGATACATAAAATGGTGTCAGTTCGGAAACCCGATACAGAATTATCTTAAATATTTTTTTAAAACAATAATACGTTCGTATTTTTTATTAATATTACATCATAAAGTTGTACACACATTATGTTCTGTGTACCAGTAGTTTATATAATTTTAACTTAATTAACATTCTTTTTTTCGCCGACCTAAAAGTGCTTACATTCACGTCATTTCATGGACCGTGCCCTTAAACTATAAAGGGTTGGGGAAGTCTGTCTCTGAGCGCCTAACTAGTCACTATACGCAGACGTACTAGACCTATCCAAGATTTTACCTCCAGTTAACGGTAGTGTTACCTCAAGAAGATCCTAACAAGATAAGGCAAGAAGTTCAAAATCTTGTTGCAGTACGCCTATTTACAGCAACTGAAAATCAGCGCAAGTACCGAAAAGTCAGTACAAAAAATGAATTTGCGACAGGAGGTCTGGTGCTTAAGCATACTAATCTTAAACGTTCCTTTTTTGAAAAAAATAGCAAAGAATATATTTCTGATATTCAAAAGCCCCTATATAGTGAAGTTAGTAGTGCTACGGAATTGTTACGAATTACAGTATCGAGATGGAAGACCGGCCGGAAGATACAACATTACCCGGCTGCAACGTTATGTAAAGTTGAAGTTTGTAGTCAGTCTACTAAAGAATGCCAGCAGGTCATGTAGTCCTCATCATAAGTTATTTGAGTTAAATTTTTACGAGGAGTCAAAGGCTAGTATGTATGCCAGAGGTAACCTGTGTTATGTATGGCCTATATCTATGGTGCTTTATAACAAAGAGGTAATTGGACGAGTGAGCTAATGAGCCACTGCCATTTATATTTCCTCAGTCTATATTTTTTTATTGAGAGGCTTTATACAATAGTATCTCTGCTATACTTGCAACAAGTCATTGTAAAAAGTATTAGAGCAATGCCACTTAGCTACAAAGCAAGACTTCCACATGGTTCGCCAAATTATATTTGTACTATCTGCTAGACACACCTAACATCGAGAAAGAACATATGTTATACAGTAGCCGGTGATTTTGTCTACTAAGTTCCAGTTGAGATAAGACTACTGTACATAACTCTGTCTGTAGCGTAATTGCCACACAACAATAGAAGAATTAACACTTCACTGCTCTATTAAATGTTTGATGAGGGAAAATTACATTTTACAAGCATGTACACTCCTAGTAGTCCTTAACTGCTTAAAAATTAATTACTTATAGTTTATTAGAGAATGTCAAGAGACAAAAGATTTAGTAATTTTTTTTTGTAACGACTAAACAAGTGCTGAAATCTTGTGGTACTTCTTGAGACTAGCCTACCTTTATCTTGAGTGGTTTAAAAACATTGTAAATATTTTAATTTCATTCTGTGAGAAACACTGCACATTATGTGATTGTGTATGTTTGCTTGATGAGTGTACAGAAAATGGTGGCATTGTTCAGGTGTATGATTTTTTTATTTGTTGTGCTTTGTTTTATTATATTCCTTGTTTCTTTGTTTGTCTTTACGTAGTTCGTGTAATAATGTATTTGTATTTTTGTCATTGTTGTATTGTTGAATTGAATAGGTGTTATGTGGACTGCAGTCCAAATAATTTGTTAGAGAGTGAAGTATTGTTATCTCAATTAAAAGTCTCAACATTTACAAATACTAAAGTTAGGATCTTCAGAACGTCAACTTTTAACGTTGTGTTAGGTAGTGCCAGATAGAGTATTATTTTACTACCATCCCTCACTTGAATGTGTAGCCATGCAGCGACCATATTTATCACCCATCCTAAAAGACCACTTCAAAACTCGAGGATGCTCCAAGGCTTTGTGGAACAAGTTAAAGCTATATAATGATGATTATTTTATGTATTTGATGTTAAAACACTTAGGTTGTGAACACTTGATGTAAGATTGCTATGTGGCCTACTCTTTGATATTTTAGCAAGGCCTTTTTTTGCAACTGTGAGCAGTTATGCATAAGAAAAAATATGAATGCGTGTTGGTGTTGTGATGTAAACGTTTTACCTCATATATTTAAAGATGCAACAATGCCATGTTTATAGCAATGCAAATTGATCTACATTGCATGGCGGGGCTGAGTTGCTGCTATTAAAATGAGATTATGCTGCTGCCTGCTTTGCTGTCTCAAATGCAGCCAACCTAGTTGTGTTACTGTCATTCAGCAAATTGAATTTCTAAAGAGGAGAGAATTTATATTCAAGATGTTCTCAGAAATTTTTTATGATGTCAAATAATTTATTTCAGACTCGCGTTTTGAGAAACATTCGATCAGCAGATGCAGACACTTAGTATTATTTAACAGGCAGAGTTATGTGTAACTTTTGTGTAATTTTCATGTGTGTTTGTTTTTTTTACTGTGTTGATATAATTGTCTTGTATGTGCAATATTGAGTAACATGTTTATTATCAGGTGCTATTTCCAAGGTAGCTGTTACTACCAACCAATATAAATATCAGGTGGGGCAGTTCTGTAATGGTAACTACAGCAATGATGCAATATTGTTTAATATTAATTTTAGGTCTTGACTGAGTAATATGTTAGATGCATTTTATTGAACAGCTGTTGTTAACATTGTTTTAATGCTGATTTTGAACCTGTTTCAGCAGTTTAAGTAATTTTTCATTTGGACTTCTAAACATTTGCGTTTACTATTTTCCTCATAAATTTTTATATTTTGTGAATTAATATTTTGTTGTAATAATATTAGCACATAATTCTGTTAATGGAATAAGTGTTTTCAGTCCGAATATGCTATGCATTCTTTGGAGCATTTGAGGTTTAACATCTCGTTGCCGTCACATTCAATTCAATTTACCTTGGAGAAAGAAATTGTGCGGGGGGTTAAGCCTTTTCGCGTTCCAAGGTGTCCCCTTCTTTTAATAACTCTCAAGGCAGCAAGATGTTACGGCAGGCTTTCACGGCAGACCATGGACATTTACCGTAACTGGTAGAAGCACTATTGGGAGAATGTTTAGGCTACGGATTGCTCTATGTAATTGCCAATTTGAAAAGAGGCATTATTTTTATGTAATATGTTAGCTTTAGAGGGAGCGTGAAGCAGACGATGGGTCTACGACGTAAGCTTTCCCCCAGCCATTATGGAACTTTCACATTTTTCCCCCAATACTTCAGTACTAAGTGTTGGTCAAATTTAACTGAACTGATTTTGCAAGAAATTTTGTTCGTTTTTATTACAACTCACATAAGTTCTTTATTTCCTAGTGAAGACATAATAATCCCATTCTGAAATTTTATTTGTCAGACTCTTTAGCAGCGGTCCATTTAAGCAATTATCTTAGGGGAGGTGGAAGTATGCCTTAAGAAGTACATATCCGCATACGACAAATTGAAAACGGGGGGGGGGGGGGGTCCGGATGTCCTCCCCCGGAAAAATTTTGATTTGTACGTGCAAAATTGTGCTATTTCAGGAGTTTCCAGGCCAAAAATTTGAATGCACTGCTTTCAAAAAATGGCAATATTTTTTACAATAAATAATGTTTTTAAAGGGAAAATCTTAGTGCTGACATGAAAAAATTCTGACGTGACATGTCACCACCCCAGTTATAATAAACATGTCATGCGACACTTCATTCTTCTCGTCATCGTGACAGGATGCCGATATTCTCTACGTACAGAATTTTATTTCGGAAAAACAAAAATGTATGTACTTCATCTTTGTTGAAACAGCTGGTGCAAGCTTCTGGGCTTTCTCGCCCCCACTAACGCTCACGTTGCCCCTCCCCTCCTTTTCCTGCTTGATGAGAGGGGAGGAAAGCCAGACTGTGTTTAAGATACAAATGTTCAATTAATATATGAGGAATTTTAGGAATTAAGAAAAACATGTAGGGTATTTGTTAAAGTGAAGCTGAATTAAATAAAATAATAATGTAATAAACAAAGCAATGGCAGGAAGTTACTGTCCTCGAGAGGCGAGGCCATCTTTCGGAAGCTGTCTCCTGATTGGCCCAATTGATCCAAAGTCTACAGAGCAAACGACAGGGAGGTTGGCGCCAAACAAGAGCATGGCTAGGTTATTGACAGATTTTAGGACAGACGTTTTCGAGCCGCGAAAGACGGCATTGCGGCGCAGGTTTCGGTGGCTAGGGGTGTCGCCACAGGCCATCAGTTCAGGCGCTGGATGCCTTTAGAGAGACAGTGTTGAACCAAGTGATCGACGGGCCGGAGTGATACCGCCAGGCGTTTTCAATTATGCATCGGGATGCCTGCGAGTTGCAGAATTTGAACCGGTTATTTAGATGTTTTGCAAAGCATAACAAGTTAGGGCGGCATACCGCTCACGATGCCAAGGTAACCTTTGATGAAATTTAACTACGTATTGCTGAGACTAGCTGGCATATAATAAAGTGCATAACCGACAAACCTTACATAATAATCATCATGTCACAGGAAGAGAGTGACAGCTTGTTATCTGGTTTATTCTGAATTTGCGGATTTCTTATTACTCCGCACGCACACTTTACACCACAGAACTTTAGGACGTAGAAAATTAACTGCATGTTATGATTTTGCTTCAATGAATGTTTTTTTGTGTGTTATCTCTTGAAAAATGTACTCTAATTATAATGAATACAAACTAAGTTGCACAAAACATTTTAGAATCTAGAAACTAGGAATGTTTATTACTAGGAACTGGAAAATTTCACGAGTTCAATGGCCTGTAGGCCAGAATCCTTTGTCCTATGCATACTCAAGCCCTGTCAATTTGGTTGTTGTCTGTTGTTCCGCTGAGTAGCAACTAGTTGACAAATAGTTGGGGCTTGAGTATGCATAGTATAATGGCTTCTAGCCTACAGGTCATTGAATCCAGTCCCTATTTATTACATATTAGATACACAGCATTCTGTGATGCAGTACTTTAAAACCACATTGGCAATTATAACCTACCAGACCTCACAACAGATGTTCGCGACCTGGTATATTTGGCAGTAAATTTGGTTTTTCTGGTCGACGGATTTTCTCGGGTATCTTTTGGTTATTGAATTATTTACAAATATTTATTTGTTGCAATGTAATGTTTCTCCTGTATATATTTTAACAATTTACTACAAAAAAAAAACACAACATGTTCTTAAGGGGGGTCGCCCGCTCCTCCCCCTCTTAATTCCACCACTGCGCCTTAGCCATTTTGTACATGCCAAATAATGAACTCAGAAGTAGTTACCTATCACCCAGTGGCATTAGTGCTAATGAAATCTCTTTATCTTAAAAAAAACAGTGAGTACCCATGTGCAAACATGAAAAACAATTTTTTTAGGGAAAACTCTTTCAGAAGAAAATACTTTTAAATATTATTTGATACAATGGTTGCATTTTTGAGTGAGGAGGTAGTAGGTTATAGTAATTATTTGGATTCAGGAAAAGCACTTGCTTATTTTTTTCATTGTTTTTCCAATCATAATAACTTCCAAAATTGTTACTCATTAAATTAAACCAACTAATTCAAGCTTGAGCCTCTTTTTGTGTTCTTTGGTTGCATGTCAGTTAACTGTCTCTTACAGCTTACGGAACGTCTCGTAGAGGAATTGTTGGTAAGACCACACCATAAGTTTTTTACATTCAGTCCATTCATAATCTATTCTGAGCATGTATAAGCTTCATCATCACAGGCTAGCTGAGGTGAAATCCCTTTCCCCAGTTTTGAGACTCTTATAATATGAGTGGTGCACAGAGGGAATATATTTCAGCAAATCCATTATGCCCTTTTTTGCCATTGTAATGGCTCTTGTTGTGGAATACAATAGTTCTTGTGAAATATTCCCAAGGCTGGTTTGTGGACGACCTTTACCTTGCTTCTTAATGTTGAGTTCTGTGAATGGCATTTCCAGGGCTGCCAGCCACCAGGTAGGCAGAAATTAGGGTGATTTAGGGACCTCAGGCATAAAATTAGGAGACTTGTAGGGGCTATTGAATTGAAATTAGAGAGTTTCTAAAACAAATAGTTCACAGAAAAAAGTGACAAGAAAATTTTCTAGACATAAATACTGCTAATTACTTTCTCCCCAGTATGCTAGAATACTGTGTAAATTAGTAATAATATGTTTCCATAGTTAAATATGGTGTAGTTAATTAAATTTTCTGACATTGAAAATAAATAATGCCCGTTACTGAAAACTAAGGACATTAAATTAAAATAATAGTTTATAAAATATTTTCGCTCACACCATTCAGTTTTCCACCAATATATTTTTGTGGATAGATTTTTTACATTTATTTTAATTTTATTTATCTTATAACAATAGCTCACAAACAAATGTGAAATGGAGATGAATTACACTTAAACAATAAAATATTGGCATTAAAAAAGAAAAAAAACATTTGAAGTTTTATCTAATATTGCACATTACACAATCTTCACAGATGCTGCCTTCTCCACCTTTGCAAAGCCTTCCAACTTCTTCTCTCGGTCTTGAAATATCTCATTTTTCCAAAGCCTTCCTCAATCGTTAATTAGCTTCTTGTAGCAATTTTGCAGCATTTTCCTTTTCATAGTTTCTTCTTTTCTCAGAGTTTCAAGAGCTTTTTCTCCTTCTAGTATATATTTTTTCTTTCTTTCTACAGTAGCCATGTGTTCCTTCTCTTTGTCTTTTCTTTCTTTTTCTTCCTTGATTTTTTGTGCTTCCAGTTTTTTCTTCTGTTTTTCACTCTCAATGTACTGGCATTACTTACTATATGTACAATGTACCAAATCCATGAGGTCTTTTGTGATAGGCACGAGATGAGGTTTGTTTCCATATAGCTTCAAAACTGACTTCATAGTAAGTATAGCATTCAATGTTCGTTCAGACAGAGAAGCTCTGTCATCTGTGAGAATTCTTACAGAACAAGAAAAGCTCTTTTCTATGTCAGAATTCCCATGTGAAACTGACAGTGTAGTTTTAACAACTGCGCCAGCAGTGAGATATTTGGTATTGCATCAAGAGTCCTTCAGTGTCATGAAATGGTCCCAGAAACTTTCTATCCCCATTTTCGCAATGTCCTCAGGCACATCTATTTCAATTTGAAGGAAGTGCCACTCATCATGTTAACTGCTTGTATTGATATTTAAAGGCAAATGTTTGCTTAATTCGACAACATCAATATCATCTGACAAAGGTTTTACCCGTTCATGTACCTAATCACTGTTCATTAGCCGGGAAACTTTCTTGTTGACGTTTGGTCCGTCACTACCAAGCTTGATGAGATTTTTTTTCTCGACAAGCAAGCATTCTCCATTGCTTCATTTAACTTGGAAAAAATGTCATTTCCTGTGGCATTACCAATATAAAAAGTTTGCAAGTGTCTGCTAACTAGTTTGTTCTCACCTTTCGAACAGAACTTTGCAATTGTCTGAAGTTCTTTTCGATGTACTGCATTCAATTCACAGTTTTATTAATGGCCTCCTCCTCCCCTTCAGCCATCCTTACATCACCATGTGTATTATCATACACGATTGCTTCAAAAAAATTCAATGAAAAAGAGACTTTTAGGGACTTGAATAAAAATTAGAGGCCTTTTAGAGACTTAACTGAAAATAGGAACTTTAAGGGAACTCTAGGGACTGCAGGCAGCCCTGCATTTCAGGTAAAAATTTACTTTTAAACTTGATGGCAAAGGGGTTTTGTTATTCAAGCCTGATCCATCTCGTTCAAACCAATTAACAGGTTCTCCATCGCTAGTATTCTTCCTATTAGTAGTGACATCTTCTAATGATTTTGTGGACAAGAAGTCTTTATGGCTAATTTCATTCAAGTGTACATATTTTTCTTCCTGCACTCAACAATAATGTTGTACCAATCCCGAGGGGAGAATATGTTATTGAATGTTTTTGCTAATTTTTCTATGAATGAAATCAGAATTGTTAGGCAAGTAGCTGTGACCTGAAACTAAGAACTTTAGGTCAATAATCTCTGTTTTTATACCTTGGTTTTGCAGGAGGTTCATTAAGCTAAGTACAATGTTGTAGTTTGTCCACCACAACAGTCCAAGTACATAACAATATGTTTAATGTTGCTAGCGTGGCAAATTATGTGTTTCTTTAGGCAGGCAGCTATTTCTTGTGATCTCCTCGACCATTCAGTTTCCGGCCAGACATACATGTACAATTTTCTATCATGAATAACCAAGTTGTATACATACATGTTTCTCTTGCACAGTGAAATCTCATTACAAAGTACTTGAAGGGAACTAAAAATTGTATACTTAATATTGAAAATACTTTAAACTAAACAGTTACTAAATTGAAAACTCTTTCTAGGTGTTTGGAGTTATGTACTTTATAATGAAAAGTACTTTATACTAAGATTTCACTGTAGTGGGCAATATATGCCCAGAACTATTTGATCAATTTGTACCAATTTTAATAGTGTATCAATTAAGCCATGATTTGTCTGAAAGATGTTTGCAGGTTTTCGTGGCCATTGCTGATATTATCTTGTCTTTCGAGGCTGAGCCATGTTATAGTTGTAGAGAGTACCTATACCTCGCATTGCAGCAACTTCTTCAGGGTTGAATTACAACTATTATAGTAATTCAACCCTGAAGATGACTGTTGTAGTGAGAGGCGAAACGTCCATATTCTCTACAACCATGACATGGCTCAACATTGTTTTATCTGGGTTTTTTTATGTCTCCCATTTTGTAAGGCAGGAAGTCATGGATGAAATAAAGATTTTTGTCATATTTTGAAAATTACTGGACCAATTATTATTAAATTTGATAGTTTTACAGTTCATTACCCAAAATATTATTTATTTTTGTAAATTTACAATGCTAGAAGAAAGAATGATATGGCTAAATAAAAATATGTTGTCATATTTCCAGGTATACAGGACCATTTGTAATTTTCTAAGTTAATTTGCACCCACATTGAGACAAAAGTAGTCTGATTAGTTATGCTAATAACTTCTTGCTGTCATTTTGACAACTGAATTTACATAGTACTTAAGTTACACATAAACTTTATTGTTAGAGTATTTTTCTGTGTGATACAATGTTGAATTTTGCAGTGGTAATAAAGTGAAAGAAAATTTTGTTACAGATTATTTTCCAGAAGCAGGCAAGACAAGGAAGAATTCCTGCTTGCTGCACCTGAAGATCCTGAAGATATGGACCTTTCCTATAGTTTCTCAGGTTTAAAACAGAGCAAGAAAGAACATAGTCAATTGTTTCCTCTTTAATAATTTTTAAATTCTGTAGTTCTGTACTTAAAAGCTTCCTATCTTGTTTTACTGGCATTTTTACATGTAAGTATATAATTGAATTAAAATATATTGTGGGTGTAGGAATAAAATCCAATGAGTCGCAAATTTTTTTGGCCCTATCTAATGCATAGGGTCTTTGAACAACCCTGTAGGGATAACCTCAAGAAGACTTAACATATTTTATGATGAAAGATGTTGAAAGTGCACAATGAGATTTATTTTTAACTTGATTTTTTTATTTCGTATTTACATCTGAATAAATCTTTCGTCTGTAATGGATGATGGCTGTTTAATGAATCATTCTGTTACATTCCTTTTCAAGTCTGAAAGAAGCCTTGTAAATGACAGGTATAAGATATAAATAGTTCTGTGAAGAAATACCAATATAAATTGTTTTAATGTTATGGGATTGTATCCAAGATGTGTGGGTATTATCTCTTTTTAGAATATCGGTTTGTGTCCATTAAGTGCCTTTAAATATTAATGCTGTCAGTTGTTACCAATGCTTGTTCACAAAACTTTTGTAAACACTCAGTTAATAGTAGTTTTTACAAAATAATGTTGATTTAATGTTATTGTTGAGTTGGGAAGTAATGTGCTTCTAAAGCAAATGTGTTGGGCTTCAGGTTACAAGTTTAGATTCCAGATTTCATTATCAGTATAATAGCATGCCATAAATTAGACCTTCACCACCTGGTATGTAACAATATTCTAAATAGAAGCATATTACTTGGTCCAAATTTTTCGTGTGCATAAAAAATTGTTACATGTTCTGTATATTGCATGTAGACTTCAGTTTCCACCTGCTACTCTGGAATGCAAGTGAATAAACAATTACAGCTCGAACATTGAAATTTGAAGCATGTATTGAATTTGTCATGTTTTTACGTAGAGGTTGTTTGGAATATTCTTACAGAAAATAAAACTTTTTTCTGTAATTAATTGTACATATGCTGACTAAAAATTTCAAATTATTGTAATTTTACAGATACAGAGTTACTGTTGTTTGTTTGTCTGTAATTGTGTTCAGTCGTAATATCTGAAAACAATTCAGTTTGTACCTCTTAGATCGGTTTTAAAAATTTTAAGGTAAAAAGTGTAAATGGGTTTGTATGCCAATCCTTGTAAAGGTAAGGCCTGTATGAAAAATGTATGCCAAGACTGCAAGACCGATGTTTTCTTGCCTTTAAAATAGCTTTAGTTCTGTTACGCTACTAGATCTAGTTCTGAAATATTACATGCAACTGAAAACTAACTAGTTTGTTAAACAGGTGTTGTAGTAAGCTATTAATGAATATGAAAAATTATTTGAGTTACAATTAAATTTTTCAAGTCTTTTACTTTGGTAGTATGACATTATTATCCCAAGATCTGAGGAAATATTAATATACTTTATAATATTATGTACCTAGTTTGAATTAACTGAAAGGTTAGGCTACATTTTTCTGAGGTTTTCCAATTGAGGGCTGTCAGGTATTCTCAGATAACTCTTAAAGATTTTTTATAATTATTGACCAGTTTTCAGGAATTGTTTGTGCACGCTTCTGTTTTCAGTATCACATTTAATCAAATAACTGCTCTTACTAGCCACCAGCCTTCTATTTATTGATTAAAAATTGAACTGCATGATAGTTATCATTTTTAATATATTACTGTTTATTTAGTATTTTCCACAATCCCCAATGGTTTTACATAATTTCATTGAATTTTATATTTATTTGATGTTTGATGTAATTAAAATGTAATTTATGGTTGCAAATATATGCATAAAAAATGTCATATTTTTATACACTGTAAGAATGTATTGGTGTTAATAAATATTAACCATTTAATTGGTTATTTGCATAAAATATGGTCAGTTAGTAAAACAGGAACCCTAAAAATCATGAATTTGAGAGTCGGAAGACCCTCTAGCTAGAAAACAAACCTCATTTCCACCCAAAGTGTAACTTCATTATCCAGGAAAATCTATTTTTTAAAGTTTTCTAGCTATGTTATTCATTTATATTTTGTGCATTTTGTTTACTGGAATGATTTTAGTCGCAATAGCCGTATCATCTGTTTATTCACACTGAGGACCAGTAACCACCTCTTTGGCTACACGTTACTCGCAGGTTGACGAGTCACACAATTGTCCATTTCCCGGAAACAACTGGAATAATATTTGTAAAAATAATTAAGTCACTGGGTGTGTAAGGACACCTAGCCAATTAACTATGCACATAAACCTTACTTCCACTCAGTCATATAGCCCTGAGTCCATATTTTTTATACTTACATCCAACATAACCAAACCTACTTTTCCCAAATGTACCGCCCACCAAAATGAATTTTATATACATATGTACACAGTCAATATGGGATTACTGAACAGGGAGAGGACACAGCTTCACCTTTGCCATTTCAGGAAACCCTGTTTAATCTGAATGGTCACCATTATAGTGACGCCATCTCTGCCAGGATGTAATTCTGAGATCCAACCTAGCTGCCACTTAAGAGATGGTAAGTTGTCCTCTCTTATAACCACAAGTTGTCTCTCCTTCATGTCACAGGAGTTGCGAGACCATTTAGATTTTTGTTGCAATGTATTTGGATATTCCAAGCTCCATCGCTTCCATAAATGCTGGTTGTCCTGTTTGATGAGTTGCCATTGACTGAGACGATTGGTTGTGGCAGTATTCAAGTCCTCACTGGACAGAGCAGTCAAAGGTGCTCCAATCAGGAAATGACCAGCCACAAATCTGTCAAAGGTAGCCAAAAGGCACTGATAGTTAGCTCAGACACAACCTCCAAATGGATTGCCTTAGTCGTAAAGCACACAAATACAGCTATGTGTGCCTTGGGCTTCCTCACACCTCTGAAACTATGCAACTTCATGGTAAAGGAACTATTATAATCAACACTGGTGTGAGTAAATGGTCTGTCTTGCTGTACTTGTGATGCCAGTAAGTCACCTATTACTGGCTGACATGCTGTTGGGTTCACTCAGAAGCATGAAGCACATCTTCGAAGTTGAGCCTTGATTACTTGTCTTGCTGAAAGAATCCAGTATTGGCATGTCACCAGAGCATGAGTAGTTCGCAGTCCTGCATGTAAAAATTTACAGTGGAAATGGTCAATGTTCAAATCTGTGAAATGGTTGAGCTTAGGAAGAAAAATAGGATGTTTAGCATCATACTTCAAAGAAGAATGACGAATGCATCCTCCAACCCTCAAGAAACCCTGACTATCCACAAATGATGCTAAACTTCTTTACTTAGCAGAACCCTCTCTATTGCACTTAAAGTTATCTAACTAAACCTTGAATGTATCAGTCTGTACTTGCTTAACGCAAACAGTGAGTATAGCATTGCATTTGTTTGCAGACAATGGACTTGACTGTCTCTTGAAGGTCTTTGGCCTAACATTGTTGACGTCTCAGAGTGAATGGCACTACTCACAGAAGTTACCACAATGATAAAATATGTGGTATTGCATCAGAGATCACCGACTTGTCCTCTGTTGCCACGGTGTGTTCACTGTTTGGTGTTCCTTCACCTCAGGCAGCTCTTTAAGTTCAGGTGTTAAAGAATTTGGCCACTTGCTGCAAGGTTCAGACAGCCGAGAGGGAAGGCGGGAAGGGTGTAAAATGATGTAGGTTGGGCACTGGCTAGTCTGAGGTATCTTAAGAACATATAACAAGGTTCGAGACAAATGACCTAATAATGGAATGGTAATGAAATGATGGAAAAAAATTATCATGGAAAACTCTTACTTGGCTTTGGCTTGAATGAGAGACTAATCTGTTCGGGTCATGGGACGACTGCCATTGGAGCAAGGTGCTGGTTTCTCACAGATTACCGGTGCTCTAGATGGCTGACACTGAAAGTACTCGAAGTCCTGGGTGTTGAAGCTGATGAATCCATTAAGATGAAACTGGTAGGTTGACACACGCACCCTGAATTAAGACCGCTGTTATATAAACTTGGCCAAATGCTGGTTTATTGACGAAACTGTATAATTACAAGGAATGTACCTTATAGAAGGTCGGCCTAGCCATTGCTACCCGGCCAGCAGGTGATGCGTTAAATAAAAAACACTCAAACGCGAGTGAACATTTAATTAAAGATATAAGCCGCTCCGGTGCAGAGTTGAGAGCGGTGGGATAGGCTCAGGGCCAATAAAACTAAAAGGGTTCCGTAATTATTAAGACGCCTATTGATGCACTACGTGGATGGTTACAAGAACCGGTGGTAGGACCGGGACTGTCACATAAGAACGTCTTATCCCCTTCGCGACACGATGCCAACTGCCGATACTTTGTACGGAGGTCACAGAACTCGCCACATGACTACTGTATGCCCCATAAGTGAAAGGATGCATTCCTCAAGGATAAAAACATTTCCAAATTACATAATGAAGAACACTGTGTACAGTAGGACAAAGAACAATGTGTACAATAGAAATGACAATATGTACATCTTTGGAAAAACAAAATTAATAAAAAGGGAAGAGTACATCTGTATTCATGTTGTGTTATGACAAGTTCTAGGGTGCAGCTTTGTGGTGTGAACAAAACAATTCAGAAACTAAGCACACACAAAATTAATACTGCCACTTGCCCTTAAGACTAGAAACATTCACTTGGATACAGCACTACAGACGGGCTTCTGGCTGGGTGTGCTTGGCACCCATCATATGCCTCCCCCTCTGGAGGCAGTTTGTGCGACGTGTGATTTCTGCTTGGCTGCTGTCTGGACCCCTTGCTGTTGACGACAATGCTGCAGGTTGGGGTGCCCCTGTGAGAAGCTTCCGTGGGCTGTTGACCTGCAAGAAACACCCTTACCTCTCTGTTTTTGTGCTACAGAATTAACACAGATAGAGCATGGGTGAGGTGGTGCACGTCATCGCTTGGTGCGCCAGATCAGCTGCTCTCCATCATCTCTGCTCTCGTCACCTCCATCAGTGATATCGCGGAGTTACTGGTTGTAGAACTGCCAGTCATGTGCCCAGCAAGCGGAAGGGGCAAGAAGCTGCAGAGGTGCCAGCTCTGTGTCCTGCTCATAGTGTGCTCCACATGTCCTCTACAACCTCTGCCTATTGCTAATCAACAAGGCTCTGCGATGGCGTGGGCGTCTCTGCATGGCGCCTCGTCGTCCTCTTTGGTCATTGAGTCATCCATTGAAAACAAAGCAGGTCCCTGTGCCGTGAGGCGGGCTTAATCTGTTACTACAGCTGTAGTGGGTGTTACTGTGCTAAGTGTCACAATGCAGGCTGTCGTAGGAGTGGCAGATATTGTCCGCAATGTTTGCGGCAGTAGAGGTGGGTCTGGAAAGGGAGGTGGCGCTTCAGATGGCGTTAATGTGTCAAAAACTCTTCTCAAAGTACTTCCATCTGTGTTGTCAAGATCGGTGGACATAGGAGTGTCATTTGTGGGCTCTTTACCAGTTGAAGGTATCTGGACGTCGGGCGTCGGGGCATCTGCATCATTGCTGTCAGCTAGTCGTAAGTCATCGTGATGGACAGCGACTGGTCGACGGTGGCTGAAGCGCACCAGATATGTTGTCTGTCCGATTCTATGCAGTACAGTGTGTGGCCCAACCCATTTCACCCCTAACCCTGCGCAAAAGTCCTTCTTGCTAGCTGACTGTGGGTGTGTGTGCACATATACCTTCTACCCTGGCTGTAACTGCTTAGGTGGGCATGAAATCTTTGGTACCCACTGCTGAATGTATTGACACTGGTGCATCTCCGTCGCTCGTCCCACATGTTTCTCATCGCTGTCTTCTGATCCGCTGAGGTCATTTACTTGTGGGCTCTGGAAATTGCCCGGCACTGGCAAATTGTGACCTAGCAGAACTGCAGCAGGGATTTTCTCCTGGCTGCATTGACACAGCATCGTAGAGTGAAGAGGGCAGCAGGCAGCTGTTCAGCCCTGCTCCGATGGTTTTCTCCAACTCTGAGACGCAACTGGGTCTTAATATCCTGATTACATTTCTCTGTGGGGTTGGCACGACGATGGTATATTGCTGACTCATCACGTTGTGCACACATCACACCACTTCCAGCCAGTGAACTAGGTTCCATTGTCCGTCAGCAGGTATTTTGGGTAGCCCCAACGTGGAAAGAACTCTGTGTTCAGCGTCTTTATGACGGTGCTCGCACTGGCACTAGAGATAGCTTACGTACATTTCTGTCCAACACGAAAGTAGGTCAGTCACGACCAACACAAATCGCTTACCATTGGGTGTTCGTGGGTACAGGCCCATTAAGTCCAATGCGAATGTCTCGAACCTTTCCATCAGAACACGTGGTTGCTGCTGCTCTATACCATCAGTGCGACGTGACTTGAAGCAGTTATGTCTCATACACTTGTGCACGTACTCCTGCAAATTGCGTGAGATGCCTGGACAGTAGAAAGGGTCTCTGACAGTTTCTTGAGTCTGTTGTATACCTGGATGACCTGCGATGGTCCTGTCGTGAACATAGTGTAGTACACTGGTGCACGCACTACTTGGTACAAACAAGAGTCCACTGGTCACAATCCTTAGGCGAACAGCTCTCGACACGACAGTCAATCACTCTCCAGCATGCTTGGACTCCGGTGGCACAGTGCTCAAGGTACCTGTGTGACACTGGACACTGGGAACATATCAGTGAACACTGGAAAATACTTTAGACAAGCCTTCAAAATATATTTGGAGGCTTCTGATTTGAATACAGAAAGTGAACAAGGGAAGATTGCAATTTTTCTAAATATAATTGGAGACGAGGCATACAATAATTTCGCCTTAACAGATGAGGAAGAAAAAGAAAATACCTTGGACATCTTGCTGGCTAAGTTTCAAATGTACTGCAACCTGAAGAACTTACTTCATGCCCGTTTCATGTTCTACTCATGTACACAGAAGGAAGGGGGAGATTTGACAACTTCCTGATTGACCTCAAGATGCTAGCACGGGACTGCGAGTTCAAACATTCAGATGAGCTACTGAGAGACAGAATTGTTTTCAGAAAAAGTGATAAAGTTACTCAAGAGAAAATAATCTAATTGGGAAATGTTGAATTGGAGGAAACAATACAACAGTTCAGGACAGTTGAAATCACTTCTACATAGGCGAATGAAGTGATGCAGCAAACACAGGACACAAATAATGCAAGTGTGGATGATACAAAGTTTCACAAAACAGTGTCTCCACTTTTCTCGAAACAGCCCAACAGGTCTACACAAAGTACATCCAGCAAAACACAGTGTAAGTGGTATGGCTATCATCATATTAAAAATCCAGTGAAATGTCCAGTGAGAGGAAAAACATGCTCCTTATGCGGCCGTAGGAATCATTTTGCGATGGTGTATAGTTAACGTTGGGAACTCGCTGCAGGGAAACCTCAAAACTAAATAAGGTTAAGGAAGTGTACAAAGGCAGGCCTAACAACACAACTGCAGCCCTGCAAATGGAGGATTAGTACTGTAGCCTGGTTTATGAATGCACAGAAAACAACTTTATTCCAACAATTTTCTGGACAGAAACAGTGTTTTTAGAAAATTTGACTGATGTAACTGACGTAAAACGTAAGAGCTAAAGGCTAGAATTATTTACATTTACCATTTCTGTATGTGTATATTTACGGCCGCCTATAACAAATGTTAACAACCCATGGACGCTAAGCAAAGCGGCGAATTATAGACTTTGAAAAGAGTAAATATGCATAATAATAATTTTTAAACGTAATAATATTAGTTTTGTGCATTTATTTTGTGCTTCCTTTATATTCTTTTGGCAACACGGACATTGTTATGGCCCCGCGGAAAAGTTTAAGGGCATGCATGTAATTTTTGCCAGAGTAATGGGAAAATTGTGGGTGTTGGGGTGGTGCGCCTGCTGGCCAGCAGACAGCCACTCTCCAGGGTATATAAGGTGGGCGTTTGCATAGCCAATCAGTCAGTCTAGGACTCGGGTCTCCTCCCCGAGCAAACCTGACTGACCACCTCTTCCTTATAGTGGCTTGTTGCCTGGTAAGGAAGCAGAAGCCTGCTCTCCCAACCTTCCCTAACTATCCAACTACCTACCATGGGTTGCTGTCTGGTGAGGAAGCCAAAGCCCCGACCACCTTTCCTTATAGTGGGTTGCTGCCTGGTAAGGAAGCCGAAGCCTGCTATCCCGACCTTACCTGCCTAACTACATATCTATCTAATCTACTGTGGGTTGCTGCCTGGTAAGGGAGCCGAAGCCTGTTCCCCACTGTTCCATTACCGAATAGGTTGCTCGAGGAGATATTGAGACGCCCATTCCTAGCGGCGTAAACAGTAAAAATAATGTGCCCTATTGTGAGTGCTTGTTGCCACGTGACATGTAACTAGTCTCCACCGGAAGTGGATATATTATGGTCATTTCCAAGGCTCCATGTTAAAAACCACGCGGTGAGTCGTAATGCAAGTGTAGTACGAATCAATGTGTATCAATACTGTGCAGTGATTGTAAACAGAGTGTATTGTGAACTTGACGAAATAATAACGCCTGTTAAATTGACTTGCTCGTTTCTTTATTTGTGTGAAGTGAACTCATGTCCGAAAATGACATTCTAGTGCTAGATATCTCCCAGGAGGAGAAAGCATCTATTTAAGGGCGTAAAGCCATAGCCGGTTAGCGGCCACAGCTAGCACAAATCACATACCAGCAGGAATTATTCTACCACCACAACCAGCACTAGGTAAAACTCTCACTCTGGCTCAACTCTAACCTCTGCAGCAACAAGACAATTTCAGCCGTATCCTTAGGGAGACACTGCATGTGTGCCGCCCTCTTATTAGCCCAATCAAGATGCCCAAAAAACATGCGCCTGCACCGCACCCTAGGGTCCAGCAGCTGAAGTGGGAGGCAGCTCATGAACCTAAGCCCCTCTCAGAGTGTAAGTACTGCATCCTGCGTGAATTATTTTAGGTAAGTGGACTTTATGCCTAACCCCTTCCATCCAAGTGAGAATTTTGCGTACCTTGTTCCAAGAGTGTATCGTGCATCCTCAGTAGGAACCAAACCACTCCCCTCAGGACACTTGCAATCGCCTTGCCCCTTCAGGGAAGACCTCTCATGCCGACCCAACTTGTACATACCTCTGAAGGCTACTAAAACTACCTCACGAGCAAAGTGCAGCATAACTTTTAAGCAGGACTCAGGTGCATATGTAATCATACTGCCTCGGGAAACATTTTCCCTGTTGAAACAACATGCCCCTAAAAATGTGATACTATACTCAAGAAATAAAATAGGTCATTGGCAGCTTATAATACCACAGAAATCGAGGTAGTTGGATGCACCGATGTGAACTTGGCTGTAAATGGGTTTCGTTCACGTGAAACATATATTGTTGATGAAAAGTCAGTTTCCATATTAGGACTTCAAACATGTGAGAAGATGGGACTGCTACATCGAAATGTAGTTAGTGAAGTTGGAGAGCAGTCAAAAAAACAACATAGTTACCCAGTATGCAGAGGTTTTCTCAGGCATCTGTAAGTTAAAAATCACTATTCACTTAAATTGAAACACAGTTGTGTTCCTTCGTCCAATCCACCAACCAGAGTACTTTTGGGTAATTAAAGACCAACTAAAGACAGAACTAGATAGGCTATGTGAACTAGACATCATAGCAAAATGCACAACACCCACTGAATGGGTCAACAGATTAGTGGTTATGGAAAAGCCAAACGGCTCCCTTAGACTTTGTCTTGAACTGAAAGACTTAAATGATGCCCTGATTAACGAGTATTTTGAAATACCTACTGTCAAATATGTGACAGCCAAATTAAAGGATGCCAAATACTTTAATTTTCTTGACCTCAAGGATTCCTTTTGGCATATACACTTGAACCAGCAAA
This sequence comes from Medauroidea extradentata, assembly GCA_003012365.1. NCBI lineage: Eukaryota > Metazoa > Arthropoda > Insecta > Phasmatodea > Phasmatidae > Medauroidea > Medauroidea extradentata. The sequence continues at coordinate 7,180 of PNEQ01087322.1, read as the reverse complement.
GTTCATCATGCTGTGCATTTTCTACCACATTTAGTTGTTATTTTTCAAAATATTGCCATGTGGTATAAATATATCTACAGAAGTGTTTCAAAAATATAACACACAAACTTTTGGTGACTTATGGGGTTATGATACATGTGAATGACCGGCTTATTTATGCTTCAGGTGAACAAACACGTGACAGAATAGTAACATATGTATTAGACAGAGCACGAAAATGTAATGTCAAATTTAATGCACAGAAATTTCAGTACAGGGTACAGACTGTCAAATATGTTGGTCATACATTTAGTGGTGGCTGTGTTAGTCCTGACACTTGCAAACTGTGATATTCCCTAAAATAGGCAAGACCTTCAACGCTTAATGGGTCTAGTCAATTACCTGAGAGATTATATTCCAAATTTTATAAAAATCACATTTCTATTGTGACATCTTCTAAGAAAAGATGCAGAGTTTAGGTGGAACCCAATTGTTAATGATAAAAGTACTGAGATGTTGAAAACTGTTCTTGTGTCAGACCCCATGTTACAGACTTTTGATGACAGCAAACCCATAGTAATTCAAACTGACAGTAGTAAATTAGGCATTGGGTGTGTTTAGTTTCAGGACAACAAGCTGGTATGCTTATGCATCAAAGACTCTCTCTCACACAGAAGTTAATTATGGCCAGATTGATAAAGAGTTTCTCGCAGTCCTTTTTTGCGTGTTGACACTTTCACCAATATATCATGATGTAACCATTCAAACAGATCACCAACCATTAGTCTCCTTAATGAAGAAATAAATTTGTCATATTCCATCTAAGTGACTACAAAGTATTAAACTTAAACTGAGTTTGTACAGGATCGACCTTGTGTATGTACCAGGGTCTAAAATGCTCATAGTAGATGCCCTAAGTAGAGCATGTTCGAAAGCTCCTGAACATGATGTTGATGTCTTTTTGAATGAAGTCATACATTCCATTAATGTCAGATGATAAGAAAACCCTGTTTCAACAACACAGCAAAAACGACTCTTTATTGACACAGTTAAGTACCTTATTTTATGAGGGTTGGTCTATGTCTGAAACAAAAGTACAGTGGAACCTCGTTAAGACGAGTATGGGTTAAGACGAGAATACGGCCATAACGAAAGTATTTTTGTGCACCGTCAATTTCTGTATTAAATATAACGTTAATTAATTAGTTTAATATGAGAGCATTTTCACGGTTGCGTACGTTATAACGACAGAAAAACGGCTGTACATATGCGGAATACATCATGTAAACAACTCGTGGCGCGCTCGGAGTGAACATCAAGAGCTGCAAGAAAGAATCGATTGGGCGCAGCGTCCCGTACATCTGGTGGTGCGCTTTTGACGCGAAACTCTGAAACGATAATCCCGGCGGAGCAGGCATCACAGCGATGAGCGGTGATCGATACTGTGCGATGAGTCTGCTCTATATCGATGCGTGTACACACAAAAAAAATTGTGTTACCTTTGTCTCATGACAACTTGTATCGTCTTCAGGTTGGAGTTAGTTGCGCGCGCGTGTTTTCTGTAGCAATGGCAAGCAAAATCAAACGGAAAGCAATCGATCTGCAAACAAAGCTTCAGATTATTCGTGCTTTTTTGCCATGGCGGCCCAGCATCCACACTACTATAGAGGCCCAACGCAGCCATGTTTTGCTTGCAAGATAGCGTTATATAATTTAGCATTCAGATGAGAATTATTTTCTTTCGCTCATACATAAAGAATTCTTTCTTTGTACGAAAATACGTTACGAGAGGTGATGTTTCAAAGTGCGTATACTGTGCCACTGTTTTAACGTGTGTATTAGTTTCACATAAGCAGATGAATAATCAACACCCGGCATCGTCATTCGTCCACGAATGTTAACTTATACGTTAAGGTATAAAGGTGAAATTTTTTTACTGTGTTTATAAGACATTGACTTTACGTCGCTGAGAATATAGTACCCCAAAAAATTTTTGCTTTTGAAAAACAATAATATTTTGAAATTTTATTGTTTTGTTGTTGAGAGGTGGTAATGGCGTGAACGTATACAATATTTTGTTAAAATCGTTCCAGCGGTTTTCGAGATACAGGGTGTTTAGTTTTTTGGGGTCTCACATAGCACGGCATAGGTACACGCACACTGTCACTAGTACGTACATAGTTCGGGTAAGGGGGGGGAGGAAGGCGGAGAACTGACGATTTATTGGCAGTATCGGTTGAGACGAGCATCTGTTATAACGACAATTTCAGCAGTCATTGTCAACTCTCGTCTTAACGAGGTTCCACTGTACCTGACATTGCAAGATTCTACTTTGGGAAGTTTCGACATGAGATTGTTGTTGAAGATGGCTAAGTGTTCCTGGGTGAGCGCATCATGGTCCCTGCTTCATTACAACAAACAGTGCTCAGACATCTTCACCAATCTCATTTTGGCAAGTCAATGACAAAAGTTAGTGCAAAAACCCTGTTTTACTGGGCAGGAATGACACAGACATTCAAGATTTTGTGGCCAGATGTAGGCTATGTGAAAAATACAGCGTAAAAATCCTAATGATCCAACTCAGGAACTTCAAAAGTTTCCATTTCAGAAGGTGGCATGTGACATTCTTGAGTTTAAATTGCAGTAGTACCTTGTGCTCTGCGACTAGTACTCAAAATAGATTGAACTGATTTCCCTAGCATCCAAAGATTCATCTGCTGTAGTACAAATTCTGAAAGTAATTTTCTCAACGCATGGCATACCTAATACCTTGGTAGCTTACAACATGCCATTTAGTTCTCGACAAATGGTCCAGTTCATTTCTGACTACGTCTTCAAAATCCAAACATCCAGTCCATACTGCCGTCGGAGTAATGACTTGGCTGAGCGAGCAGTTGGAATTAGTTAATAAATGCTGAAGAAAAGTACTGAGGAGAACCTGGTCATACATGTGGTGCTCCTAGAATATTGCAATACACCAGCGTTGGTTTTACAGTTCAGCCCAGCTGAACTACTGTACGGTAGGCAAACAAGAACACTGCCAATCCATGACAACTTGTTGGAACCTAACTTTGTAACAGATTTCCGTAACGCACAGCTAAAGTGTGACTGTAAAAAAAATAAATGCTATGACAAAAAGACCAAGTCCAGATTTGTTGAGATCAAAAAGGAGGAACATGTATTGTACCATGACCAAGGTATTTGGAAGCCAGCAACAGTGGTACATGTTTATGATGCACCAACGTCTATCCTTATTGAAGATGAATTTGGCAGACTCAAAAGAAGAAACATATTTCAGCTCAGGAAAGTCCAGAGTTCAAAGAGAAAGCCAACAAACATATAAAAATGTTCAACAAAAATGCACTGTCCAACCTTACTGGGCAAGAAAAAGAGTTGTAACAAAGGAACCAATAACTCCAAGGGGAAGAGAAAGAAAGTTTCAAAATGATGGTTTTAGAGGTTTTTCACATGAAAAGGTCATTCCAGTCGGAATACAAAGAGAAAAGCCAGAGAACTCACGAACCCATCAAACTGTTAAGACACCCTACTATTGAAGTAGTTGTGTTTTAAAGTAAAGTAAAAATTCTAGTTGCAGTACTGACTTTGTAAAGAATTGGGAGATGTAGTGTATATATTAAAGGTTGGCAACAAGAGGCCAGGCAGTGAGAGTCAAGATGGCAGGCACGCATGATGTTGAGTAAGACTAAAAGGAGAAGTGAATGTAATTTTATATTGGGACAGTTTATGTACACTCGCACATGAGCGATACAGCAGTGTAAATGATAGAGGTAAAACACATTACAGAGTCAATCTGGTAATATTTTTAACTTCAAAGAATATTTTTCAAAATATAAATTATCACTCACAATTTGGTTCCTTGTAAACAAAAAAATGCAATCGAAAATTGTGCTGTTTTACCAACAGTAAGCAGGGGTGTTTTTAGATGCTTAGGGTGGCTTTGGGACACTTTTACACAATTTTTACCTTCCATGTGTGTCAACTGAAAATAAATATAATTTAATTTCATGTAGACATTTATAATCTGGAGTTTATCACAAGTAAATTTCTTTATTCAGGGCTGTCAAATACATCAAAATTAATTTTTTAAGAATCCTAAAGTCACCTCCAATTACAGTCTACGATTACATTAAGAAAAAGAAAGTGTGTGTGTGTCTATATGTATATATATGTGTGTGTATGTATATATATATATTTAGACACACACACACACATATACAGTAAAACTCGCTTAAGACGTTTTCACGAGATACGTTTTCCAAGCTGAGTCGTTTGGTTCGTTTGGTCCCATCACTTTTGTCATAAGAGCCATGATTAATTTTCCCACATTTTACATTTTGCCACGTACCTGATTTCCCGTGTAATGCGGTCAACTTTAGTAAAGAAACTGAATTTTTTAAAGTAATGTACGCGGTTTTCTTTAGTAAAGAAACTGCAAGAAAAATGTCGCATTTGTTTAAGTTTTTGCACTGTCATCATAGATAACTGGTGTGAGATGTAGCGTTCCAGAGACGTTAGCGAGCAGGTACACTCAGGATGGCCAATGCATGCACTTAACACGAAAAAATACAATCCGCCATTGGTGATAATGTGAAAACTCGTAGCAGATTGACAGTGATCGCGTGTAATGCTTGTGCTCACGGCACAATAAGTTCAAGACTGCGGTAAGAGAATTGCTGCCGCTAGCACTATCAATTGTCTGGAACGCTATCAATCGCTATACCCACGTTGGCAACATTGATCTCTCTATGCGCATTCATTTGTCTTTGTTTGTGCAAACGATAACTTTAACCTAAACTTTGCGAAACGTGTTTGAAAATGTTACATTATAAAAAGATGTGATTTAAAGTCATTTCCATTTTAGTGCAGTGTGTTTAGACGGTTATATAATGAAAATATAATAGAAAAAGTAGGCATTTTCGATAAAACAAAAATTAATGATCATGGAGAAGTGTGACGAGTTCGTGGAAACATTTGTTGACCTGAGTAAATAACTTTCAATTCCCTTTCAAATGTGTACTGTAACTGCCTAAATTCGCGGTAGCATTGCAAAAAAATTGTAAAATGCTGAACAGTGTTAACCAAACGGTAAAAAAAATAAGATCTTTTAACATTTCAGGGTGTTCTCTTGAATTGGTATGTATACGTACCATGAATCTTCTCAAAGCAGTATATTCTATTCCAATATTGGTAACTTAAACTACACCAAGTTTTATGTGACAAAATATGATAAATACATTGTTTGCATGGATACTATCACTTTGATTTTACCTGAAGAGAGTTTTTTTAACATGTAAACAAAAGCACTAAATAAGGTAAACTGAGTGAGTTTTACGAGATTTCCCTTAATTTATACTTTCCCACTATTTACACTTGTTCGCCCTGTCCCCCTGAAAAGTGTAAATAAGTGGTTTCACTGTACATTAAATTGTCCTTGCGTCTCCAAAATTAAATTTAATAAAGACTGCACCTACAACGGTAACAATTTAAGTTTTAAAATCAGTTTTCCCATTTAAAATGTTTTTCCAGCTAAGAAGTTTGTGGAGTAAACTCCCTTCAAAAACGTCTTAACAGGGTTTTACTGTATACCTGTGGCAATTTGCCAAAAGCTGATAGTCATAATCATATGTTTTTCAGGAGAGCATGTTAAATTTTGCCGTTTTAGTGAAACTAGTTAGTTGTCTCCTGCATCCACAGTTCTCATCCAATGTTAATGAAATGTGGAACAAATATCCGCCAAAGCTTGATATACAATCCTATGTGTCTTAGATCCAAAAATGTACATGCATTATTATCATACAATAGGGCTTAAATGACATATCAAGTTTTTGTAAATAATTAACAATTCATGAACATCGGGGAAGTATATATCAAGTTTGGTACAATGTGAAATAACAAGTCATGTTGTTATAGTACTCAGTGTGTACACGTACAAGGATGAAAAATATACAGTATAAAAATAACAACAACAAAAACCATTTTTACAAAAGTGGTTTGTCATAGTACACATACAGGTTGTAGATATCACAAAACAGTCAAATTATTGGTACTAGTACAAAAATATTTTACAGTGTTCATAGGTACCTACAAAAGCCATCTGAACATTATCAAAGGCATGGCAAAGTTATGCCAAAATAGCATCTTGCCTATACAGTGTCAGATGATTCGTCACTGGTTACGAGATCTTTGTAAAACTGTTGGTACACTGGATCAAGGTACTTCAGAAGATCAAGAAGGTCTTTCTTCTTCTGAGCTTGGATAGGCCTTGGGCCACGGTGCACAGGCTGCAGTGTAGGATCCCGCTAACCCCTTCGCTTTATGTTAAGCTGACAATGTTCACGTGTACTATGCTAGTACTTAATGTTGATGATTCCTAGTTCCTTGCTGTAACTAAGCACTTTGATATCATGCCATCTGGTGGGGTTGCCTTCTGTAGTCTTGTTACGTTTAATGAAAATTCTGGAGAACAAGGATGAGTATGCTATAAAATCTTTTTTCATTTCTATAACTTCCAATTTACTCTTACCTGGTACAGTTCGCACAAACTGATACCAGTCATGTGGGATCCTTAATTCAATTGATGTCGATTTTTTCGCTCGCTATATCCTCGCGTGGTCCGCATCACATTCCATCCTGGTGTGCTCAATTTCAAGAAATTTGTGTTCTATCACCTGGATATTGGGTGAATTATGCACAAGAAATTAGATCACTGCTGCTACAATATTGTTCTTATTTTGCCCTGGGCAAGAGTCTGAGTACAGCGTAGCCTTGGTTGTTGTGTTCGGCAAACTTTCAATGCATTTAGTGAGGCATGATGCTACTTGATCTGCTCCTCTGTCAGATATTCCCTCATACCACATGTAGCACTTCGAAGACATATCAGTACAGTTCCTAACAGTCAAATTATAAGTATAGAACCGATATCATGGACATACGCCATTGCTTGCGAATGTTTTAAATACAAAAAAAAAAAAATACAAAAAAAAAAAATACAAAAACTGGCATAATAAACACACTGAAAAACAGAGCTGACACAATATGCAGTGACGAAGCCTCGAAAATCGACGAGGCAAACCTTCTGAAAAAAGAATTCTTAGCGAATGGCTATCCTAAGGGCACCATAGACAAACATATGAACAATATTAAATCACATTTCAATTCTCAGCAATCAACCGAAAAACCC
>PNEQ01087321.1:51148-126573 GCA_003012365.1 Medauroidea extradentata | reverse complement strand
ATTTCATTATATTTACTGGTTTTCAAGTTTTGTATGAAGTAAAAATATGCAAATTTTGACTTTGAAGTGACATTACGGGAAAACTAGATGAGCTAATTTTTTTCCGTTAGATGTTAATGTACTCTTAAGTAATGTCTACAAAACTAACACTATTTTATACAAATATAAAATTATGAATTTTTCCCCACTTGAACGCCCTGTCTCAGGTAGCCGTATAACTCAGCGGAGGTGCAGTAACAATACAGCGAGCACATATTTAATCCAAACGGAAAGGTAGTTTCAAAGCATCACGTCAACTAGACATCACATCGGAGCCCCTCAAAATGACTAATAACAGCTTTTCCAACCTGATATATATCTGATACACTACTCACGGGATTTGTGTGATTCTACTCTAGAAACATGCAGTGAGCTTTGCTGAAAACTTTTCATCAATAAAAAAGTATGGAGTCACCACTGAAAGTGACAGTCAGGCGAGTGATCTACGATACCTAGAAGCAATGACTTTTGGTGAAAAGAATTATGCAACATGCCTCACGTTCACATCTGCAGCTCTGGTACGTAGTTATTGGCATTGTGCATTCCTGTAGGGGCGTCACTCACTTGACTGTGCCAATGAGAATAACGTCACTGCGACAACACCCGTACGTGATTTGCGAGTAGATCCCAAATATGTTGAGAGTTATAAACAGCCAATCACTGACCACGAAGCAGAGATTCAGGTGTGAACGCGAGGCACTGAAACAAAATGTTGCATGATTCTTTTCACCAAAAATCATCGCCTCTAATGATACCACTGCACGCCGTTTCAGTGTCTTGCGATAGTAGAGGTGATACCACACCAAATGTGCCGGTCAACATAGCCCTTGGCGCCGTGCCTCGCTCACACAAACACACGGCCAGTATATGGGCGCCTCACAAGGGCTATAAACAGCTGCAGAAATTTCCAAATGTTTGTCGTCTCGCGCCGGTACCTAGCATTGTAAGCTTACGTTAAACTGATATTGCGCGGAGGCAACGGAAATCTGTATTCCTTTTCTTGTTGAGGTCTGAAGTTTACGTAGGAAGAGACTGGGGGTTTTGAGGAGGGAGGATGCATTTTTTTTCTGTTGAAATATATCGTGACAGTGCATCAAGCGAATGGAATGCATATTAATCATATAAGGGGAAAATTGTTCTTTCTATAAACTATCGGCTGCGAACGAAGGTGATAGGTAACTTACCTAGTTTCTATTTTTCCGGTATTTCGATTACTTTATTTCTGCAATTTGTAAAACGTGTTCAGATATAGCACTTTGCACTTATTAAATTTGCATATTAATATGAATGTTAACGGAAATTTGAAAACTAGCATTCCTATATTTCCTTAATGTATGCCAAAATCTCATAAGTCGCCATAAACTTGCTTTACCTCTGTTTGTTTCTGCACTGCATGTCGAAATGATGCTTTTCATAGCTTTCTTAAGGCGCCTGCTTACCGCACTGTTGAACTGCACTACAGCAGGTTAGAAATAAGCTTTTATTTGTGAAATTGTTATTCGTGTTTACAACGTACCCTACGAAAAGAAAGCGCATTTGAGAGGGCTATAAAGTACTTGCAAATAATGACACGCGTTGGAAATACTATTTCAACCCCTCTCTCCCTTTCCCCAACATTGCTCAAAACGGCCTTTCGCACAGATATACCACAAAATCTACTGCTCAGAACGATACAAATCTATAATTCAGTAAAGACATTCCAGCAATAAAATAGGAATGTCACCGTTTACAATCCAATAGTTCCTACGATCCGACGGAAACACTGCGAATTTTCATGATATTGCTTAATTCTACTAAATTAGTAAGAAACATTTAAAAACCTATCCTCTACTTAAGCTTTCTAGTTATTGTTTTAATTTGTCTACTTTTAGGGGTAAATATAAGTCAAGGGGTGACAAGATGCGAAATGGCACGCCAAACCGTTGAAATGAAAATGCATGGGATAAATCCCATATCTGCACGACTTGTACGGCAGTGTTGCCACAGCAACCAAGACTAAATTACACACACACACACACACACACACACACACACACACACACACACTGTAAAACTCGACTAAAAAGAACACGTCCTTGTTTTACATGCAAGCCACGCTAGGAACTTAACAAACAGAATTCTCCCCAATATTTAGTGGAAAGTAAAACGTCAAGTATAAAAATATGGTTTAGTAAAAAAAAAACTTCATTTTAACATTAATGTCTGCACTTTAATTTTCAAATATATTTCATAAATGGCCTCATACATACTAGACGCTTAAAATTTTTATAACAATTTTTTATTTAACTGCGCAGTCCAACAAATTCCACACATGCATTTATTCCACGTGTAAAATTCCGCACGTTTTGTGTAACTGCACGCATTCTGGCAACACAACTACACGGGTCTACCTATACATACTGAACGCCTCGAACCAGTAGATCACAAGGACTAGACGCACGACCTCTGACCGTGGCCTGTCGACGAGGCGGGGGCTTCGAACCCGGCCTCCGCACTCAGACACCACACCAGACAATAGCTCCTCCCTCTCCCTTCCACTACACCCCTTCTCCTCGCACAGGTTGGTCCTGCTTCGCGTGGGATGCTGCGAGGTGCAAGCCCCCCCCCCCCCCCCCCCCCCCCCCCCCCCAGGGGGGGGCGCCCGCCCCGGGGGGGGTGGGGGGGGCCGCCCCCCCCCCCCCCCCCCCCCATCAAAGCTTCGTGGCGGTGTCGTGCCACCGGCTGGCGACCTTGATCAAGTGTGCGGCGTGCCGCAGACACAGGGTGTTCCGCTAACCGCAGACTGTTTCCTCTGCACGTGTGCTCCGCCCTCTATTTCCCACACTGACTCAGAAATAACACGTGCACAACAGTGGTGGATCCAGAAGGGAGAGTCATAGGGACCATGGGTCCTCCCGAGAATGCTACAAAAATATTAACCAAATAAATGCCAAGTAAATTACTGAAAAATGCTACCTCACACTTTTCGTAAAGCTTTATACAAGGGTAAACGATTTTGTGTTGCAGGAATGTATACAACAGTGACTGATAAAACTGATAATAAATTAATTGTTACCGTAATATTAAATAAAAATTTATAGTTACTAAATTCGAAAAACGTTGTGTACAATTTAGTTTGCTATTCACTGAAATTAATCTACGTGTTTCAAAAACCAATACTATGTATTATAAAATCCCGCGGAAGCAGAAGCTTAAAAATGTACATAATTTTCTGTATATCGGTACACGTGTTTTCATTTTTAAAGCAAAATTTATCCTTAAAAAGAATTATTTCTTACAGCTGTACATTCAAACTTTGGTTTGGAAACTACTTAAATAGCACCATTTTGCAACTTAATATTCCATTTCAGAGGGGGAAAGACCTCCCGGTTCACTTATTTTTGGCTTGAAGTGTGAATATGTCTATTTTTTAAGGAATGCCTCCTCCCTTCCAGGGCCACAGCTGGGATCCACCAATCGTGCACGCACGTAAACACGTGCTTGCGTAAACATGTTCTCCACAACTAAGCATACCTACAAAATTAACTTCCTAAAAATACTTCGCATATTTGTATGTAAACATTCTCTGGCAGAGACTTAGCTACACTAAAACATGACGGCGAATTGCAAATACAGTAGTAATTTCTTGGTTCAATGTAAAAATAGAAGTTCAAAGTTCGTAAGGTTCAAAGACGGTGAATACTACGGATGCTATTATATTATTTTACAAAAAAAAAATAGAACACAAACCTTTTTTATGTTCACGAATAATGTCGCATGTAGGTTATCAAGTGACACACACATACACACATACACACTCACATATATATACATATACACACACTTATATATGTACCTATATATAGTATAATTTTTAAGCAAAGCGAGCAATAAGTGCGATGTTTTGTACCGGAATTTTTCAATGTGATACAAAACAGTGTTTGACTATACGCACCTACTGATTGGTCAAATTAGTAATACAAGTACTTCAAGTCATAAAGTAAAGCTTCTATTTTCATTCCCTTCCTCGCTTGTTATGGTATCACATAAAATACATGCTCACATGACGGCGTTCTGAACTTGTAAAGCGTGCGTGAACTTGTAAAGTCCGCATAGAAAACCTCATTCATTGCAGCTGCAACTACCAATTTTATTGTCAGGTCACGTAACTAAATGCAGGTAAATACTGTTGCCACTCTTAACAGCAACCACGTGCAGCTCAACAATTTCCTGTTTTCCGTGCACCAATGCCCTTAAAGTACTTCCGATCAGCACAGTACCTAGGAAAGGGAACAACGAGAATGGGAGAAGGAATAGGGTAGGATTCTCAGTCAGGGTTGGTTGTAAAAGGATATTATGCAATCATCAACGACAAAAGGAAATATTGAAATTTGCATAGGAAACATAGCATAAAAGAGCAATTCAAGCTAGTAGGTTTTTTTATCGTGAATGAACATGTTCTAGAGTGAGGCGTTCATAACGAAGAATGTATGCTTCTGTAACTCAGCAATTTTAATTCCGGCATAAGAAATTACACAAAGGAAATGCGTCATACTGGCAAAATATATACAAAAAAAACGGTTTATTATATTGCTCGTTTTTTTTATAGCATTCCGCAACATTCGCCTCGAATAATTTCGGGAAGCAATGGAAACTTAAATGACCGGACCGGAAATTGAACCCGAATCCGGCCGACTACGATGCCATATTTTACCCTTGGGCCATCATGCTCGGTTATGACATGAGTACACTCTTCTCCTGCCAGCCTAGCACTCCGTACATACACACAGCTCCTTCCTACTTGCACGAACATATGTATTTCACATACAGTATGTGCACCGTGCTAACGTTCTCTTCCTCGTAATAAAGAGCAGACGTGTCCGCTGTCACGCCTCGGGGAAAGGTTATAAAAACAGGTTGAATATACAGGTATAAAACAAGGAGTGTTTTTTCCTGTGTCGCCTCGCTGGTTAGACAATTCTATCTTTGTTTCGCCGGGAGCGTAATAAATATGAATGAATACGTAATCTGGCGGACGCCGGCGCTCGGCAAGAAAGGAAGATGAATGGCTGCGGGGAGAGAGGGTGGCTGGCGGTAATGCCGCGACGCCTGAGGGCAGACAGGGGATTGCCTGGCAACAAGGGGGGGGGGAGGCAGGGGGCGTGAAACACTGGGGAAAATTCCTCCGGCACCATTTTCTCCCCGTCCCGCGGGGAAAAAACACACCGTGAAGTAAAGCCACTAGCCTGGTTCTTGCGAGCTCCGGAGTGTGTCAAGACAGAGGAGGGGCCGGAGGGAAAGGGGTGGCAGAGGAGAATTATTCCGCAGTAAATGAAGTCGTTCCTCGGCTTCCATTAATTCAGCTCCCTCGACGGGCTCCAGCTATTGGTTCACACACACACACGTGCAGCAGAAGTTTCATCCGAACAGTGATGGGCTAGGAGGAGACAGAGCAGCTGAGGAATTTGGATGAAACCGGGAGGGCGGGCCAGATGCAGACGTCGCACTTACCCCCTCCCCTCTCGGAAAGCCAACGCCCTTCTAGCGACACAAATGAAGAACTGCGGTCGCGATGAACCACCCAGGCACGTAAATTGCTCCGTGTAAGCGACGCGTCAGCCCAGGGACGGCCAGTTGGCACCCGCACCTCTCCTGCACAGTTCGTTAACCGCTTGACTAAGGCTAGGGGCGGGGTGGAGGGGGTGAGACGCCTGTCTGGCTGTGGCGGGAATAAATTCAGCGACCCTTCCTTGCCCGCGCGTCTCGCACCCTGGTCGCTGTTCTTTTAGCACGCCGTTCTAAAACTGTGCGTGTATTCCCCTCCCAGTTATCTTGCGATATGCAGCGCCGCAAACAGTCTGAAAATAGCTGGGAAAATCTTATCCTCGGACCGGGGTTACATAAGGAAGACTTATGGATACTAAAACCCTGCCATTAAAACGGCATGGTACACAATTCAGCGTTAAAAGCATTAGTTTAAAAGTCTAGGTTTCCCGAAGCCAATATTCAAAAATAAAAAAATTAAAAAAATTAAAAAAAAGACACCTCGCCTAAACTATGATTTTTGCCAACTTTCCGAGCAATAGTTATTCTCTAACGTGTTTCTGAAAACAATATCTTACCTCGAAATCCCGTGCATTTGATTGCGACACAAGATAGTAGTCTAACAAATTCATCATTTGCTAATTTAAAATTGGCAAATATCATTATCTACAATCTTTATTTTGTTGTTCTTTTTCTTTTATCCTGACTTAAAAAAAAAAACGCGAAGATTTCAATTGGAGTTCTCAGCGTTTATTTATTTGCCATACACTCTTAAAATGAATCAGCATCATACCTATAATCTTCAGATTCGTCCGAGAAGGAAAGTGACGTGAACTATCACATAAAGTCGGGCATTATTTGCTGCAGTAATAAGCTTAACTTGGACGGATACGTTGTTGACCCACTGGTTTGTCTTCACTTAACAGTTCAATTATAGCACGTTACAGTAAGAAGTTTACACATTATACATTTTAGCTTTCTCTTGTGTTAATATTTTCATTTTAAAAAATATCAATTTTTATCGACGGACGACTACTAATTTTACGAAATTTTATACTACGGCGCTGTTGCCAGTAAAAAATCACCTCAATGCAAGAGTCGACTATTAAACCTAATCGCATCTTTACATAATAATAATTTATTTTATGACACCGTCAACGCGTTGTCTCCTTTTTTATACTGGACTATAAAATTTGTGTGTACAATTTACAATTATTTGTAACATTTGAACGTTAAAGATACGTCAATTAGGAAAAGAAAACTTCGTAATACTATATGTCGATACTTAACACGATAAGAATAACGGACTTGCACGTAACACAAACTAAATTTACAAGATCATCTAAATCAAATCGCGGTATAAAATAAGACTAAAGATTAAGATGCCTAAGATTTTTGAGCTTTGTTGATAGCTAGGCATCGCACAAGCGCCTATTCCAAGACATTTATGGTAGCCACGGCACGCTCTTGGAATGCACTTGGAGACTCAGTGAGGCAGAAATATGCCAAGTCTTCCAATTTCAAAAATGCTGTTCTGAACTCTCTTAGGCAAAATCATTGTATAGCATGAACAGTGGATTAAGACATATGCGTATGTATGAATGTGCGAGTGAATGTGATAGTTAATGTTTTTATTTTTTGTTTTCTTTATTGTATTGTGATTTAAAATTTTCTTCTTTCTTCTTAAAAATTTTGAACTTAAATGCTGCAATGTTATTAATTAATTTAGCTATGTAAATTTAGTATTTATTTTTATTCTCCTGTTACGTTGTAAAATGCTTTCTTATTATGTATACTGTGGTTCAGTGTAAGACAAGGCGAATTCGCCTTAACTTCGCCACATAAAAATTAAGACGAATAAATAAATAAATACACAGCAGGGAAATCAGTAAAATAAAAACAACCTGAGTTAGCATATTCAGAGTGAAATTCACTCATAACTAGGGCGTGGAACTTTTCGCGAAATGAACTTTGCCTTAGTTTGTTTCAGTGTCTTATGTGCAGATCTGCAGCTCTGATTCGTAGTTACTGGCAACATGACTGTATGAAGTGATGTCTTTTATTAGACTGCGGTAATCAGAATAATGTTACTGCGACTTGTATGTGATTTGTGGATAGAAGCTCAAGGCACGTGAGAGTTAAAACTTCCAATCACTGATTATGAGTTAGAACTGCAGATGTGCACATGAGTCACTGAAACTAACTGGAGCATAATTATTTTGGCGAAACGTTCCAGGCCCCTGCTAATAACATAACTATACTTGATGTGAAAACATGCTCAGTTTCAAGAATGGTACGGTTTTCAAACATAATATGGAAGCTAGGAAAAAAAAGTAGTGCAAATGAAAACTGTTTACTATATTTACTTGCCTTTAAATACATAATCCTATTTTCTGATTACAGTTGTGCCGTTTAAAACACGACATCCTTAATTCGTAACCGCGTACCGGAAATTCAAGTACGCAAGCTACGCAGCGATAAGAGCTATAACGACACGTGAATCAAGAACCCGGTAAGTCATTATATAAAAAGTACTGAAGATTTCCGTGCTACTGCATTTTACATATTTGGCTGAAAGGAATGTCCATTTAATTTAGTTGGTAAAATTATACAACAAAATTCACAGCAGAATTAAATCACCGTTTTACGTTTATTTAATTTGTTATCTGAGATACTAGAGTTGTTGAATTGCCGTCAGTCGCTATAATAGATTGCTGCAAAATAAGGCCTCGACCATAATAGATACACAACTACTTCAAGTAAATATGTTCAACTTTATGAAGATGTTACACGAGCAACTAACCAGTTCAGATCGCAGTCTCTTCTCGTTCTGTGTAAACAAGTTTCATATGTAGTTTCCAACGACATGTCTTCTCTGCTGCTCTCCTATTGGCTGCTTAGAGTAACGTGCGTAACAAATATGACTGCTTTTTGGCGCAACATTTTGTACTTGTTATAGTTCGTAAACTTTTAGATTTAAAGTCTTTAAATTCGTTATATACGCACAGCAGCATTGCAGTTCGTAGCAATATGATAATTCAAAAGCCAGGAATGCTGAGTATTATGTGCTAGTAACTAATATGGTACATTTCGGGTTGCAAGTTTGTCGAGGTTAGACTGTTCATTGAGTTTATTCTGTTTAGGTGTGTAGCCTTGCAAACATGTTTAACTTTAAATATTATCAAACATGGCTACGGAATGTGACCGTAGCCTAAGATGCGTAGAAAGCGCGACGATGTAAAAATCTGAAGAGTTTTCTCTCGTAGATGAAAACTTAGGAAATACTTCGTGTACAAGCGGCCGCCTACTTAGGATCACGAGCGATATGCAGAGCTTCTACCTACATAATTTTGATCGAAAACTGCTTAACGTCCGTAAGACATGTATGCTTAGGAATAGCACATGTGTACACCCATTTCATGGCCTCCACTAATCTCTCAAGCTTACTTTCCTCGCTGCCTAACATGACGACAATGTTGAGATTTTAACGGTCCATTCTAGTTATGGAAAAAAAAAAATGTGGAGAGTATAAAAGAAGTATAGGCACGGAAGATATACTGTCATATTTAATATTACATCATTAGAAGTACTAGTATTTCGCGTATTAATCTGGCAACAGCCTAGACTTCTCAGACCTATACACACACTGGCCAAAGTCTAATATACATTGGTAGAGGCACGAGTATTTCGCGTATTCATCTGCCAACAGTGTAAACTTCTCAGTTCTATACGTGTACCCGCTGAAGCCGAGTATCCATTGGTTTCTAACAGTACAAACGTGTAGAACGTGATATCCCCGCTACTTGTTCCCTTATTTATAACTGACTTGCAGTCGTCAAATGTGTATTAAAACCACTCTCGTCTAATCACAGAAGGAAGAGTGAAGTATATGTTATTGACGTTCAACCTGACTTAGAATCAATGCGCAAAATAATCGTGCCTCTATACATCATAAAATGATAGGATCACCAATACAATGGTCACACAGAGGAAATCTGCGGCGAGAAGACTGTAAGCCAGTTCTGCGACTTACGCTTAGAGGCTAGAGTGAGTCGAGATGAGCGTACTGCGTCGCCCTTCAGAGTTGTGTATACCAGTTTCATATTTCCGCGTTTGACGCACAGGAACAGTGGAGTGATAAGAGCCAGAGCACCACTCTCGACGATAGGCACATGGTCTCTATTCACAGCGCTCTAAACTGGCGTGCAGTGTTTTTATAGAACTCTATCTCCTATGGGGCTTATTTTGCACTTTACGAAGTCAGGTCGCATTTTTGAAGTTACAGCAGTCTAAACAAGCCGCATACATCCGATTAGTACACTTTGTAGTACGATAGTATGTACAGGCAATTTTTAGCTATGTATGAAGACTTAGAAACAGTATTTTTAATGAGCATGGTGTTTTACCAATGACGTAACGTACTTCTCAAAAGTGTATTTTCTTTTCGTACGTTGGCACAGTGGGCACAGTTGAATAGTTTCGTAAATAAAACCTGTTTTCGAACCCACAACAACGCATTTGAAGAGCGTGTTAGCCGGCGCCCTAAACTGTTTCCTTTGCATGTATAAAAACTTACGAAGAACGTATTAAAGTTTCGTAATAAAAATATTTAGGTATTCCGCTACGCTATAAAACGCGGGCTGTGGAACATATGCACACGTCGCCCCTGGCAACGCCTATGATCTCAGCACACAGCAGTGAGGCGGGTGGTATCTCCCGCACTGCAGGGGCCTGCTCTCCTCACGCCACGTCACATGTAATCACACGCCCAGCTGAGCATCTGACGACGCGCGCGGACGCACCCGGAGGGCAACACGCACCTCTCGCTACACGTCAAACGTTCACTATTTAAAAAGAAGCACAAAGTTGTTCTTTCGCGTGCCCCACAGCCGGTGGCCGTCTGCACGCAACAACACGGAAGTCGGAAAACACGGGACGTGAGAACGAAACGAGAGAATTTCTGCGTCCATCTGCTAGCGCGGTCGTTTATTTAGAGGGTCGGAAAACTACTCAAACTGGTGCTAGAGTGACGATTTACCAAAAAGGACACACAAATTATTCACAAAACGTTATTTTCACATGACAAATATTATCGTGCTCCTCAATATTTAACTTGTATTAAGGCTGTGCTCTCACAATTTTTCGTGATAATTAATTTTTAAGCCTAAACTACAGAATATATATTAAAAATTCAGGCAGTTTTGTTTCAAATGCTTTTCATCATGTTAGTTTGGTTTTAAGAGACAGTAAATGTAATGGTTTGAGCTAATTTTGTATGTACCTAAGTCTTGGTTAATTGACCGTGTAATTTCTCTTGAAAAAAATTACCTATCATGAAGAAAAACATTTTTTAAGCAAAACGGTCACACAGATTTGTGATATTTATTCTCGTTTAGGCTTAACAAATAATTATCGCAAAAGCAGCGACGCGTTAAATAATCTTGTGTCTAAAAGTACTACACACAGTACTAATGACGGGTAGGGACAGGAAAAGATCGCGAATTCAATTATCTGCACGTTAGAATGCACTATCCTATACACACTCAAGCCCGGCCATTTGTCCACTAGCTGCTACTCAGTGGAACAACAGGCAATGAACGAATATGCGGGGGTTGAGTATGCATAGGACAATGGATTCTAGCATGCGGGTCATTGAATACGCGAAATTTTCCTGTCCCTAACGATGGGTTATATGTAGAGTTACGTAAATTTCGCAGATACATTCCAGGTCAGGTTGAACGCCAATTATATATACTTCATCGTCCGGTCTGTGACTTGCTTGCGGCTGTTACGAAACGCGTTTGACTACTGCAAGCCAGTAGTAAATAAGGAAATAATGCCAAGTGCTACCGCTTGCTATCTGCTTGTACGGTTATAAGCCAATATATAGTCTAGTGTGGCCAGTGGGTGTATAGGACTGACAAGTCTAGGCTGTTGCCAGATGAATCCGCGAAATTGGCGTACCTCTAGTTATATGTACAGAAGATGATTTATCGCGGGAAAACTTGACTGTTTGCTGGGTTTCAACGCACGCTCAGTTTATCAGAAGATGACTGGCTTTCTCATTTGAATGGAGCTGTTGCCCTATTTGACTGAGTCAATAAGAATCCCGCTGTTGTAATATTTGATGCCTATTATTGGTTTGCAGACAGCTACGTTGTGTCAGACGTACATCACCTAATCACATGTGTTGTAATTAACCACAGTGTTTTCAAGGGTATGTTGGCACAAAACATTTTCGCGATATATCATCGTCTCTAGTTATGTGTCCAGATTTTGTGGGTTTGCGAGGGAACGACATAGTGGGCAGCCTTGAAAGAGACATCTGCCAGGAAGTGTGGCTGTGTCGCACACTGTGAAGGAGAGGATAGCACAACACAAGCGCGGCACTTGTCTGTGTGAACAAGCGACGAGCGCTCAGCCACTGACGTCACAGCGGCCGCCACGCCGCATACTGATGCTGCAATTAGCGGGCGAAAGTGGCCGCGACCAGTCTCTACCCCCACCTCCCCCTCATCCAGACACCTTGGGTCGGCAGTGCAACTGACGAGCTATTCGCAGTCCGGTGGTGGGGGGAGTAAGAAGGGCAGTCTGCCATTCCTCACAGCGATCCTACATTAACATTCTCCCTACCTTAAAAAAACACGCAATTTACGTGACGTTGCACTCGCAAATAGCGTCCGCCCGACGACTGGCTATTTTACAGCGGCACACTAACACGGACAGAAGTCAAGTTCTTAACTTCGTAGACTGCGTTTGGGTATGTGAGGAAGTGACGTGAAGATATTTTGGTCAGCACTTAAAGAGTCCGTTCCAGTGTTTCAGGTGCATGTATGCAACCTGCATTAAACCTCATATAAATCCAGGCTAGTTTTATTATCGCTATAGTAATAAGAGTATTAACATATCAACATTATCTTCACAGTTTATCAAAGACACAGTCGTTCCTATTTTCGCTGCGTTCTGCAAAATCAAGTATAACAAACGGTTTCATTATGAGCGTGGTGCAAAAAACGTTTTGTAAAATTTGCAGTCAACTATTCTTTACACTTGGCTTCGGCGAGCGCAGCGAAAATAAGTACGACACTGACTTTGATACAACGTGAAGCTGAAGTTGATATGTGTAATGCTCTAATTGTTATAGCGATAGTAAATTTAGTCTTGATTTACATGGAGTTCATGCGGGTTGCATACATGCGCCTGAAAAACTATAACGGCCTCTTACTGCGGCCGCCTACTCTACGCTTCAAATGCGTTGCAGTGTGTTCGTAAACAGGTTTTTTCTACGAAACTATTCCACGTGTGCCCATTGTACCAACGTACGAAAAGAAAACAAACTTCAGACAAGGTCGGAACCTCATTGCCAAGATGCTACGCTCATTAAAAACACTGTTTCTAAGCCCTCCAACTTGGCTAAAAACGACCTTTTGAGACTTCCGTACTTCAAAATGTACTAACCGGATGTATGTGAAACTCAGATTGCGAGCTGCACTGAACATAGTTGCAGATTTTCCTCCAATAAAATTATATGATCACCGCTTAGTGTTCCATAGTAGGAACCGTTCGGCGAGAACCTTGCACGCTAGTTCAGCGCTTGGATCGTTGAGGTGACGCGGTATTTAATGCGCGCTTCAATGTCGACCCTACTGCTCCGTCGCTTTTGAGCCTCTCACGCGCGGGTAGGCGGCGCCCTTAACATAAAGGTCTTTAGCGATGGTGAGGGGTGACATTACGTACGGTGCAGCACCAGATTGAGGAGGCGGGGGAAGCAGTAGATTCCCGAGAAAACCCGCCGACCAGCGGCATCGTCCGGCACGGTGTCCACATGCGATAATCCGGGGACCGACACCCACCGGGAATCGATCCCGGGTCGTCTTGGTGGGAGGCGAGTGCTCTAGCTACTGCGCCAACCACGGCTCCATTATGTCTGTGAGGAACAAAATCGATGGAGCGCTAAGGACGCCACCAGCCGGCGTATGAAATGCAGTATCACCTCTAAGCGCAAACCACACAACGGTGTGAAGAACTTAACTAGTAGTCATGTTCCCACGAGATTTTAAGCGGCGAGCATAATATTGTTAACGTAGAGAAGGAAGGGTGATATGGAAGCGTAATTATGACAGAAATCAAAACAAAATTCCAACACTATAATTATGCAGAATAGAAGGCATTAATTATTACCTCACGTTATATTTCAGCGAGCTTTGATAAATATGGTGAACTCGTCCTCAGAAAGAGACGGGAAAATTGCAAACGCATTCGCTCGTTCCGACTTTGACCTTGAAGTAACTGATCGAACCCCGGTCGCAAAACTGCATGATAAGCTTCAGATTACATTTAACAGCCGTCCAACATTTCTGAATTTAGTCTGCTTAAGAAATAAAATACAGCATTTTTTCTACCCAAAGAGTTTTTTATACTTTCATCTCGGTTACTAATGCTAATTTCTTTAGTAATAATACGGTTAGAACAGACGTTCTCACTGTTTTCAACAGAAAAATTTCGGCGACAGGATATTTTATGTATCAGGCGGACATGCAACATATAATTATATTGATTATCTCACCATAATTATTGCGGCACCCCTAAAAGTCGTATAGTGGCGTGCAAACAACGGAACTACTGCACGCGATTTCAGTCTCATGCTCGTAAGGACTAAGATGCAGCCTTTGCGCATTAGCAGAACGTCCTTACAGCTACGGTGCTTCTAGAACAAGGACACGCCAATATAATATTGGGTAGATTGATAGGCGGAGTCCGGCTGATATAGTAGAAGCAAAGATGTTTGGTGAGTCGAACTACCGCCAAACTTTCATCAGCTTCTAGAACAAAAAATATAGCTACTTTAGATGCTATTTGCCAAATACATTTTTGTAGCATTAAGTGGGCGGTGCAAAGAAAACTTTTATTGTTTTGAAAATTGTTTTATTTCACGAGATATGGTTTGTTTTATAGGCATATAGTGTGACTATTTTGTAATGTAACGAATTTTTTTAGTTTTCATAGTTTTTATAAAAATACCATATCAGTCAAAATTTACAAAAAATAGTTTTATGCATTAAAAGAAAACCAACTACCTAACCGAACTGAAAAAATTCACACTGAAGAACAGTGCCATGGACCATAACACTACATGTTTACAAACCGCATTAATTTTTTGTATAAAATACCTAAATTAAAAAAAACAATTAAAATACAAATAAACATTAATGTGGTTTTTATATATGTCATGTCATAGTCCATGGCAATGTTCTTCAGTGTGATTTTCTTCATTTAGGTAAATATGTTGGTTTCCTTTAATGTATATAACCATTTTTCTCCAATTTTGACATTAATATGGTATAAATTATAATACAAAAACCGTGAAATCTAAAAAAATATTTCGTTACAGTAAAAAATAGTCGTAACATGCCTACAAAACAAATAATATATAGTACAAATAAAACATTTTTGCAACAATCAAAACTTTCAGTGAAACGCCCTCTTAAAAGGTAAATGTTGCATGGACACAAAACACTGCATAAAACATAACAATTCTACATAGAGGCAGGAAAAGTTCGCGGGTTCACCGACCTGTAAACTAGCATTCAAGAAACTTATTTACTATAGCAGGCAGCGGCTGTTCATTGGGTGCTCACTGATGTAGCGATGCATATGATTGGACCTGCATTTATGCGTTTCTTTATTATTGGCTCGGTGCCCTCTAGGAGGCGTCAAACAAGTCTAGTGTCAGCTGCGAAAGTAACAAGAGCTTACAGTTGTTTGAATACTATCTTGAGTTCTATTGAAAACACGAGAATTTTTCAAATCTCTATCTCTAAATGATGATCCCCAATGGGCGTAGTATGGGCAGAACGATAGCAGCGAAATGTACACTGTTCGTGCACAACTTGGCAACACAGAATGTCAGGCTACACGTCATACAATGGGTACTGGTTCAAATCCCGGCCAGTTAGAAAACATGATGGCCAGAACAGAGTTATTTCTATATCTAAGAAGCGCAAGAAAGGTCTATCTCCGTGCTGTGTTGCCAAATCGTGCACGAAGATGTTATCGCTAGAAGCACGAGTATTTCACGTATCAATCTGGCAACAGCCAAGACTTCTAAGTCCTATACACACACTGGCCAGAGTCGAATATCCATTGGCTCCTAATCGTACGAGTGGGTAGCCCCACGAATTAGGGTTTACTACTGGCTTGCAACCTCCAAAGGTGTGTTAAAACAGCTGACGTCTAATCACGGAAGTTACAGTGATGTACAGGTTATTGGCGTTCAACCTGACCTACAATCAATACGCGAAATACTAGTGGCTCTGGCTACCGCACGATGTTCTGCCGCTCTTTTAACATTTCTGGCTTCAATTTCATGCAGGCGTCAGATTATGACTGGCTTCTTATGCGCCAGATTCGAACTATTCTGTATGTAGTACATATATGTTTCTAATATGCCTTAGCTAAAGCTGTGCGTACGTGTTCTAAGACGGAACTGCCTTTAATAAGACGCAACTTCTCAATGAGGTATTACCGAAAATGTATTTCACTTTCTCTTCACACACCACGGTTATCATGGTGCCGGGGTTGGCGCAGTGGCTAGAGAGCTCGTCTCCCACCAAGTCGGTGTTCGACTCCCGGCAGTGTCGGCCCCAGATTTTCGCATGTGGAAGTCACGCCGGACGATGCCGCTGGTCAGCGGGTTTTCTATTTGACCTCCCGTTTCCTCCGCCCATTCGTTCCGGTGCTGCTCCATACTCACATCATGTCACCCCTCACCAGCACCAAAGACCTAGATGTTCAGTGCTGACCAACATCTTTTCTCCGACCACGTTTAAAGGTGGTTCGGGATAAAGTGAGAACCCAAAAAAGCCATGCAAAAGTTCTATTTTCAGCCATTTCGTGTATTTCCGCGCGTAACGGCAAACGACGGGAAATGGCTAACCTCTGGACACGGCACTTGGCGTTTGCGCGTGTAAGATAAATTGTACAGTCGGTAGGAACCTATAAACTTTGATTTTTAAAATTTTATTAATTATATAAAACAAAAATATGGCGATTTCAGTTGATTCTATTTCAGTATTGTTGTATTTAAATAGGAAAATACACGGGACTATATTGCGTAATTATGTTGCCAATCGTGCAAGCAGTTAGGTAACTGTTGAAAATTTAGATTGTACGAAGTAACAGCCAGTGATATTTTTCAAAGGCTAAATTTTTAGTGCTCACTTTATCTCGAACGACATAAATCAGAGAGAATGGAGGACAGTAGCGTAACATCACCACACGATATGTTCCACATACGAATGCAGTCTGACGGAACACCGGCAGGCTCGCTACACTAGCGACACATTGTTACCAAGTCTCGGAATACTTAGCCGCACATGCAGTAGAAGAATTTCAACTGACGGCCGTTTGATAATGCGATACCAATGCACTGGCTCCCAACTCAACTATGTCAGTTACATTCCCGACGAGGTCACGCCAGATTTGCGCATGAGGGAAACGTGGCGAACTTTGCCGTCGACCGGTGGGTTTTCTCAGGGCACTCTCATTCCACTGCACTCTCGTGTCGCCGCTCCTCCGTGTTCACCTCATCCTCACCAGAGACTCAAGACCTGTCGAGCGCCGACCAAAATGTATCCATTCCACTCACGTTTCCGAAATCAAGCACGTACGTATCGTGTATTGTGCGGGACTCGGGTCTGGGACCCTGGCCACAGAATATTTAGGTATACAGAAGTGAAACAGCTGGTAGGAAAGCGAACTCAGTCACACACGCCAGCAAAATGGCTTCCCTGGCCAGCAACATGGCGGAGACTCCTACCGCCAATCAGCGTAAGGTGGCTGCCCTGCTAGCCGGCAGCCAGGCCAATAGGAAACCTGCCGTAACATGCAGGAGCCAAACAGACACGGGGCTAGTAAGCGACAGCTTTGGGCAGCCAATAAGTGGTGGAGTTCGCCCGTATCAAGAGAGCCGACACATTGTTTCATGTCTGTATTACTATTTAGTCTGTGCCCTGGCAGTGGAGGAACGTGAGGTTGTATAGGAGCAGACTTGGTCAGCAGGAGGGACGTTGTCAGCAAGAAATGTTTCCAGCTAGGTCTTCTAACACATTACTAGTAGCACGTCTCACCTTGACATCTAGGCCTGCTTATAAACAACACGACCTTCCCCAGCCAGGGTCCGAGAGCTGAGTCCCGCACAGTAAGTAAATCAACAAAGAATCTGTTGCGAATTTACAAGCATCGTTAACTTCACCATGCATCACTCGAGACCTGCGCATTTTAGTTACTTGGCGACAGACTAGTCTTCACAGTCTTGTACAATCCAGAGCAACACCTGTCATTCCATTGGCCACAAACCTCTGTGTGATGTATTTACGTGTGCGACCGGTGTATAGGAAGTTGGCCTCACTACTGAACAGAAGAGCGGCCGCAGTTGGCGTAATGACTGGAGCACTCGCCTCTCACCAAGGCGATCACGGTTCGATTCCCGGAGGGGACGGTCCCAGATTTTCGAATGTGGGAATAGTGTTGGACGATGCCGCTAGTCGGCGGGTTTTATCGTAGATCTTCCGTTTGTAGTTGGTTGTATCTGTCATCTGATCAACTCAGCTGCAGAAAAGGCAGCAGCAAAACTACCCTGTAACATTGATGAAATATTAGTAGATATATTCTTCTATCTTGAAAAAGTACCAAGAGGACGGATAAGCTGAACGAGTTTCAACTATTGCGTGACACAGAGGTCAAAAAAGTGTTAAAACTGTATGCACACGGTGGCTTTCTTTGGGAAAATGCTCAATACTTATCTCACGTCACACCTCACCAGCGCTAAAGACCTGACCAAAAATCTCTTCGCTAGCTTGAACAGAAGCATTCTCCGTGGCAGGCAACATCGTCGGCCAACGAGAGACGTCGGAACAAGTCCACAGTTGTTTGGAATATACTCTTCTAACAGAAAATAATGCAAATTTTGCACGTCACTAGGCATCACACACGCCTACAGATAAACAAACGAATACGCAGGAGGGCTTCATCGCAAAGGACGAGCTGAAAATAGAATCCTGGAGCGCAGCCCGTGTGTGTGATCAGAAGCGTATTTTATAAGGTGGAGGAACAAGGGTGAGGTGGAGGTTGGTTTGACTTGCAGAAAGGGACGTGCGCGACGAAAACCCTGAGGGGCGGTAACGGCTTGCCAGGGACCCTGGCCGCGATTCCAGAAAATGGGGCACGCGCGTCGGCGATAAAAAAAAGTTACTGCCTCGGGGCGTTGGATTCCTACGAGACTGAGCTCACAGGAGGACGTACCACGCGCACCATGGCAGTCGCGTGTGAGAAAGTTGAGGGGGTGGGAAGGAGGGTGGTTGCAACGTCGTAGAGCAGGAAGGGGGACGGGGCGGGGGTGGCTGTGGAAGCGACACTTTATTGCAAAATAACTGCGTTATCGTCGGAAGTTAGACGATCCCCATCCCGGTGATGTGGATAGCGTCGAGGGGAGGGGAGTGGGTAGTAGCGAAGCCCCGGAGAACTGGAAAAGCAATAACAAAGAATCGCGCCAGTTCTCGAGGCGAGGAACGATATACGCGAAACAAACGCGCAGCACGCGCCGGAGGGAGGTCTTCGCGCGTCATTGCCGTCGAGTGTCGAGAAACACCGTCGTCGACGACGCGACAGCTATCAGGACGAGAGGCAGACACCCACTGTCCCCCTTCCCCTTGCGATGCGGATACTGCAGAACAGTGATGCCAGACCAACCGTACGAAAATCCACCGACAACACAACTAAACCTCACACAATTCCTAAACACAAGGGAGAAAATCAGGGAAAAGTTAACACACGGCACATGCCACGCTGACAACTTGACAACAAAGAAAATTTTTCCCGATAATTAACGGAAAGGGAACCATAAAAAAAAACTCGTCCATGCAAGAAGAAAACCATTATTTATACATCAGATACATACTTCATAAATGGCATTCATACACGATACTACAAGCATAAATAATAAAATTACATAAAAATAAATTATTATTTTCAAATTGAGCATTCCACACAAATTGTACACAGGCATTCATTACACAAAAAATTCAACAAACTACCTGAAACTCCGCCTTTTAAAGTTTTTCGAATCCGGTTGGTATGTTCCGAGATAAGACAGTCTAGAAAAGCAAATTTTTCACTTTTTGAGGAGGTCTAAAATCATGTTGCGTACTGAAATGTTGGATTCATAACAACATAGTTTGAAGTGAGTGTTTTTTTATCGTAGGTATACGAACTTGTTGCATGTTCGGTAGTTTCGTAAAAAAGGAATAATCGAAACACGCTGCAACAACAACTTTTCACGAGCAGGTAGGAAGGACCCTTAAGGACGCGGTATACCACAATTTTCATCATCATTATTTTATTTTTTATTTGTACCGGATACTTTTTTTTTCTTATTTTAGACACAAAAATATTGAATTTTTAAAATTTTTATTTTCAGTTTCAGCATTTTTTAAAAATTCAAATAATTTTTATCCACTGTGATTTTTTTTTAGTTTGGTATATTAGTTGGTTTTAGTGCAGTCGTTAAAACGGAAACACGCAAAATATGACTTTAACAAGCCATTACGAGAAAACTATGAGAGATAAGAAATTTCATAAGAGCCAAATTTCGTCACATTTTATGTCAAAAATAAAAAAATATATATATATGGTACAAATAAAAAAAATGTGATGAAAATTGTGGAAGAACGCGCCCTTAAGGCCCCTGCCTACACCACGTGCTTCAATTGCGTTGCAGAGTATTCGCAAGTGTTTTTCTTCTGAAACTAATCCACCTGTGCCCATTGCGTCAATGTACGAAAAGATAACGCACTTCAAACAAGGACCGAATGTCGTTGTTAACACACCATGCTAATTAAATACACAGTTTCAAATCCCTCAGACATAACTCAAAACAGCCTTTTCAAACTGCCGTACTTCAAATGTACTAACCGGATGTATGCGGAACTAAGACAGAATCTTTTCTTGAACTTTGCTAATGACTTCACACTAATAAAATTATATGGTCACCGCTTCAAGTCATGTAGTAAAAATAGATCGGCGGGATCTTGCTCTCTATTTCAAAGCTTGGGTCGTTGTGGCGATACGGCATTTGACACGCGTTTCAAGGTGGGTCTCACAGTTTCGGGCGGCGGCCCCCTCGAGGTTTTTATGTTATCGGAACATAGATTACGATTTGATAACCGCTAGAGACCTGAAAAATTCGCGTTTTCATTTGGGCACAAGCTAGAATTCCATCAACTGTAAGTTTGTATCACTTTCGCAACTAGCCGTTGACTTATTTGACATCTCCTGGATGTCTCTGAACCAATAACAAAATGTACCTAATACACACGTCCATCACTATAACAGCAAGCAGCTAATGAAAATACGTTGTCTTCTTCAGTCCACAAATATTCTTGCAGGCTAGCCTATAGGTCAGTGAACCCGCCAATTTCTCCGCTCTCTAATAATTGCTAGTTTTTAGCGAAATCTCACTATAACTAACATGAAAAAACTAGAGAATTATGTACTTTATACTGAAACGTCTTTAAACTGAACACATTTTACATTGTTTTAGTTCGAGAGGGGTATTTTCATTTATACTTTAAAATGAGAAATCCTTTATACTGAAGTTATTTAATGAAACTTCACTGTATAGGTTATGTATGAGCACAGGTGAGGGTTATATGTAGTGGTATCGAACTGCAGAACGCCAGTGTTCGCAAAGGGAGGGGGGGGGGAGTACTACGCGGATACCCGCCGACCAATTGAAACGATCGTCGATTTTCTTGCTATGTGAAAATCGAGTACGACCCCACCGAAAAATGCCTCATAGAGAAAATAAACACCCAGGTGGGTTCAACACTAATGATTTTCAACCATCTAATTTTTTATTTAAAACAAATAAAATAGTAACCAAATACAATCTAACAAGCCGAGCAGCAGTATGAGACTTCGTTACTAGACGTAGAATTCATGGAAAAGAATTATTAATTTCTAAATATGACAACGTAAAAACTGTTCTGTAGTAGCAAATATATTTACAGTTCCATACGATACAATAAACACTATCCCAATCTCCGCCCAGTTACTTTTCTCGCCAATTAATTACTAAACGTACATCATATATCATGTCCATGGAATTCCCCCCCCCCCCAAACGCTTTTTTACAACCTTTTTTTACTCAAAATTTTCTTCCTGGCATCTCATGCACGTTCTTGAAAAAACTACCTTAATTCTCTTAGGTGACGCGAAGAATATCATTTCCTTTTAATTCTCTTTGGCGAGGCGAATGATATCATATCATTTTAATTTCTCTTTGGCAAGGAGAAGAATATCATATCCTTTGAATTTCTCTTTGACGAGGCGAAGAATATAATCTCCCTTTAATGCTCTTCAACGAGGCGCAGTATATTATCTCCGGTCACACAAAATGCTGTGGCCGGGATGCAACACTACCAACTCTGCGATAAAACGTACGTCCTTAAAACCCTGCCGTATCCATCGAAATTGCACTCACGTTCGTGGATTTAAATTCCAGATTAGAGCAAGGGTTTAGAGAGAGCTAGCAAGTTGCAGTAATCCGTCTCTTCACCCCGCGTCACCCTTGCCAACTTTCCCGAACAAATAAATGAGGACCAAAATAAATACTCGTCCAAGCACACCACTTAAAGGCTTAACTATAGTTTAATTCTTAACCACAATAAAATGCCTCCATTTCACTGCAACACAGGATGTCAGTCAACTTTCAAAGATAGGAAAAACATTTCAAAATTAATTAAGGAGGCCGCCTGTGTCAGTGTTTTGTGCGTTTGAGGTCTAGACGTGCAGGAGCGGTAAGAACGGCATCATGCCTTCCTTACCCTAGCCTCTAGGGCCAAGTCTCTGAACTAGCGTGCAGTCTTCTCGTTGACAGCTCGTCTCTATGAGACGTTCAGAGGTGACCATATAATTATATGGCAAATTGTACAGTACACGCATATATCATTTAAAAGTTGCGCCAAGATGTTCTTTCCTGAAAAGGACAACAAACGCGCCCATTTCCGTCATTTTCAGCCAGTAGGAAATATGCTTTCCAGAGTTGTTGTGAAAATTAAATGGGTGTACGGTCCTAAAGGGAGAGTATTTTCAGTTTTTGAGCCATAACATTTATTCAAATTGTATTATCAACAATTTTTCTTCGACAAAGCATAATATATATTTTTGGTTAATATAAATCATAATTGAACATTTCATTAATTTGTCATGCAGAATCATTGCAAGAGAATTATAGGTTAACTTTCAAGAATTCTCTTGCACTGATTCTGCATGACAAATTAATTTAAGATTCCATTATTATTTATGCCAAGCTGTTTACAAAGACTATAACTTATGCTTTGTCGAAGAGAACATTGTTGATGCAGGAGTACAATTTGGATAAATGTTATGGCTCAAAAACAGAAAATATAATAAATTTGTCTAGCACTCCCCCCTAAAAGCTATTTCTAAGCAGACATTTTTCATGCATGTTGAGCAGTTTTCGAATATACTTATGTCGTGCAAAGCTCTGCACATCGCTCCTCAGCCTGGGCAGGCGGTCACCTTAACACTTTCGTTTGGAAAGACTGAGTAGAATATAATTGACGTTCGTAAGGTAGAGGGGAGTTCACTGAAAATTGTTATTGTATTAAAATTATTTATACTAGTAAGAGATATGGTTTGTTTTGTAAACATACGTTGTTACCACTTTCACTGTAATGAAATTTTTTGATTACATACCACCAAGAAACACAGTTCAACGAAAATGTTTTAGCTTTCATGCTCTTAGCGGCACTTAAGGAAAAACAACTAACTTACCGAACTGGAATAATTCACACTGAATAACGATGTCATACGCTAAAAGGTCTCCTAAATGAAGAACAAAAATAAAATATTTTTGTACCTTTAATAATTCCTGAATTTTTAAAATTTTAATTTCAGGTTTCAGCATTTCTAAAAATTAGACAATTTTTTTTTATTTATAAGAGACCGTGTAGCCTACAACATCGTTGTCCAGTGTGAATTATTCCAGTTCAATTCAAGATTACAGCAGGGGTTTAGAGAGAGTTAGCAAGTTGTAGTAATGGGTACAGACCCTGTTTTTTTCGCGAAAAGAATTTTGCCCCTGATTGTTTCAGTGTCTTACGTACACATCTGCAGTTCTGCTTCATGTCAATTGGCAGCGTATCTATGTGAAGAGCCGTATCTCATTTGACTGAGCCAATTACAATAACGTTCCTGCAACACCGCACGTCTGTGATTTGACGGTAGAATACCAAGGCTCGTGGCAGTTAAAAGGCCTTGTTACTGAGTTTTGCACTGTTTTCGAAAATATTTATTTTATTGCTACCTAATACTCATACCAAAATTTTGCTCCGCAGTTTTGACACTTATATGTTATAATTTGTAGCAGAATTTTTTTGTAGACATATACTGAACGGTTTTTTAGATTTCATCACCCAAATTACCACGTTTTTTGACGTGAAAACAAGCAAAAATCAAGGAAAATATTTTTTTGCTGGCGAATGGTACATTATTTTTAAAAACGCATCCACAGTATTGTGCATCGTGTGACTGCACATTGAATCAAATTTTTTTCAGAACATTTGGTCAAACAATAGGCCTATTTGTCACCAGTCTGAAAAAAAACTCAGGAACAAGCCCTTAAAATAGCCAATCACCGACCACGAAGCAGAACTGCAGGTGTGGACCTAAGCCACCGAAACAAAGTGAGGCAAAGTTACTTTCTCGAAAAAAAAAAAAAAAAAAAAAAAAACATGGTCCCTAGTAATTGGTATTCCTTTAATGCATAAAATAATTTTATGCAAATTTCGACTTTGACATGCCATTATTAAAAAAACTATGAAAGCTAAACAATTTTCATGACAGTAAGAAAATAGTCACAATGTATGTTTATAAAATAAAACCATATCTCGTACAAATATAAAAATTATTAAAAGTAACAATTTTGACGTACAGCCCCGATACAAAGTCAAGTACCAAATGTAGGCGAGTTGGAGAAGAGGATCCACAGGTAACGTGGTGAGCGGTGAAAGTAACTTATAACATCGTGCCGGAAGCAGCGAGGTACACATGCGGAAATAACGCGAGAGCAACGTTTCTCACCCAAGGTCGGTTGGCGTCTCCTACCAACCCCTCGCCGCTAAATCACCCGGCAGTAAGGCGTCGTGCCTCAGTCTTCCCGCCATCCTCTGACGCCATTTCTCATTCGGCTGGCCCCATGGTTCGGCGTCCACGCAGAAGGAAATCGCGCTCCGCTCCCTGGCTCTCATAAATCTCGCAGTTTCATTCGAGACCTCCACCCTTCCCCTCTCCTCCCCCTCAAAGTCGAGCCCCTTATCTTACACAGCTTCACGCCCCTATTTTCAACTGCTGTCCCGCGCGCCAAAAACCCGCCGCCAAAAATAAAGTAAAAAGCACCGGGCCGAGGCAATGCATTACGCTGCGCTGGCGGGACCTTCGCTACGTGGGGAGGGGGGTGGCTGAAGAGGGTGGCAAGCGCGTATATAAAAGTGTGAGAGGATTTATTTATTTTGCCCGGCCTCGCCAATGAATTGGGAGCGAGGCCGTTACTTATATTAGCCTCTGCACGTGCGGCGCGGGGCAAGGTTGCAGCGGGGGCGGAGTTATTTAATTCGCTCTCACGGCCGATTGAGTGCCAGTAGTGTGGAAAATGTGGTTCTGCACCACCGAGCAATGAGCATACGACGAGCTGCCACGATGTTCGTCCTCTAACAACAGCGCTTACCTGCAAACATTACTGAACTACATTAACTATTAAATAATTAGAGGCTCGAGTATTTCGCGTAATTATCTGGCAACAGCCTAGACTTCTCAGTCCTATAGCACACTGGCCAAAGCCGAATATACATTGGCTCCTAACCGTACAAGAGGGTAGCCCCACGAATTATTATATTAATTACTACTGGCTTGCAACCTCTAAAGGTGTGTCAAAACAGCTGTCGTCTAATCACAGAAGTTACAGTGATGTATAGGTTATTGGCGTTCAACATGACGTACAATTAATACGCGAAATACTCGTGTTTCTACAAATAATATGAAACCTACTATTTTTTCTACTTCACGAAAAATTAAATATATAAAAAGTTCAGAAAATATTTTTCCGCAATAGATAAAAGTTTGACTTAAAGGCGCCTCCATACACGCGTTTAAAATACGTTACAGCGCGTTCGTAGACTTTTTTTTACGAAACTATTCCACATATTCTGTCCATTGGTCAATGCACACTTTGAATGAGGGCGGAAAGGTATTGTCAAAGCATCACGACAATTAAAAACACCGTTACGGGAGTCAGTCAAAATGACTAAAAACTGTTTTTTTTTTTTTAACTTGTTATGTCTGAAAACCAACCATGAGATTCGTGTGAAACTACTCTAGAAGCATAGATAATCGGCCTAGCTGGCACTTTCGGTAGTGACACCATAGTTTGATTGGTGAAAAGATTTAAGAAAAGTCCATTGCTAGAGACATGCAAAATCGTGTTATTCTTTGGTGACAGACTAGACTGCACTGATCTGTACATACTAGAACACAATCTGTGATTGTACTGCTCACTAGTCTTTATGTGATGTCATTTAATGCCACGTGTCTCTGTTTATGCTATTTTAGTAAGTATTATTTTTCAATTCCTAACGGAAGCAGATGTCCCAAACCGTTACATTGAAATGTTGGAAATTATTCTGTACTATGTAGCCTATTTTTAAAATCATAACTGTTTACAATTTTAGCTAATTATTGACTTTAAGAAAATTTAATTAAGTCGATATCAACCAAAACTATAGAAACTTATGTTTTTAAAAAATTAGTCTAAATAGTACAAAAAATTTCCAACGTTGCTACGTATCAGTTTAGATATATCTGCTCCCTTTCAGTATTAAAAAAGTAGGAAATTCGCGAAATTAGCATAAATAACAGCCCGTATCCTTAAGCAGTGTATGCTTTACATGCAATTGATCACTATACTATGGAAGTTTTAAATATTGGTTCACTTGTTCTCCGTTGTAATCCAGTGAAACACGTAGAGAGAGAGAGAGAGAGAGAGAGAGAGAGAGCAACATCTTACAGTCTAGCCTATTGTCAGAAAAGAACGCGAAATTCGCAGGTCTGTAATTACTTTGAACATATATTCAACACAACAGTTGTTTTGACACATACTTGACGACTGCAATACAGTAACAAATATGGATATAACTCGTACGACTACCACGTTCTACCAGCTTGTATGGTTACAAAACCAGTGGGTAATTGGCTGTGACATGGGCGTATAAGCTGCTGCCAGATGAATCCGCAAAACATTCGTCGAACACAACAGCTGCGTGCACCGAAGCATTTGGAAACACGACGGTTCAAACTGAAAACTCAGAAATAGGAACCGGAAGTTTTCGCGAAAAGATGTTTACATTAGTTTGTTTCAATGCCTTGCGTGCACATCTGCAGTTCTACTTCGTGGTTATTGGCTGCCTGTATTTGTGCAGAGTAGTCTTTCATTTGACCGTGCCAATTAGAGGAAGGTTAACTGCGGCAACACACGTCTGTGGTTCGCGGATAGAACCCAACGCTGGCAGTTGAAACATCCAATCATTAACTACGAAGCAGAGCTGCGGGTGTGCATGTAAGACACTGAAACTAAGTGGGGCGAAAATATCTTCGCGAAAACCTACTGTCTTAATTTACACACTATCGGTAGGGACGTGAAAATTAGCGTTTTCTTTTAGGTACAAACTAGAATTCCAGCAACTGTAAGTTCGTATCACTTTCGCAATTGGCCCGTAACTTATTTGACACCTCCTGTAAGTCGCTGACTGTATCAGCATGCAGCAAGTAAGCAGCTGATGTGTAGAGACATGCACAATTAGCGTTATTTTCTGACAGCTGACTAGACTCCAAGTAACTTTAGACTGGTTCGACGTCTCCCGCTGGCCGACATTGTCGCGACTTGCCGCGGAGAATGCTTACACGGTAGAGAGGTCAATCTCTGTAAAGACGTAACATACGTAAATGACAACACATAAAAGTTCGTGGCCAACTGAATGGCAGATTATGCTATGTTATGTATAGGAAAGAGAAGTTTAGTCTGCTGCCAAATGATAACGCGAATTTTGCATGTATCTACTGATGTGTGCTTCAGTGCACATATTTTGTTCGAGTCTAGGCTACAGGTCAGTCAATCCGTGAATTTCTCCAGCCTCTAACTATCGGCTATGTACGTGAAAGTTAAAAGAAGTATTTAGAGCAAAACGAGTTTACACATAATTACCGCGAGTTAATAAGGTAAAAAGAGACCCCTTTGATTAAAAACTGTGTTCTTTCAATCAAGAACATCTTCTTTACAAGCAGCACTTTGTAGTTTACTCCTCGTTCTACAGCCTGTTCAAACTAAATTCTCTCAATATTCTCACGTAACGAAATTGTAATTTTTCGAGAGATGCTTTAAACTTTCTTCTAAGCCCCTTCTAAAAAACGTTGGAGCGGCTGCAACTTTCGCTGATGGAGAGATATTGGAGAATCGACGGAAATTCCACTGTCATGATTACAAATCTGCAAACTCAAAGGCAGTCAGAGATTAAGAACTCTTATTTTTTAAATATGGATAATCCCTCTTTATCGGCTGGATTGTTCACAACCAATCTACAGACCAGATATGCGTATGATTGTTTCCTTATTAATTTGTTTGGCTTTTTGGTACACTTGTTTAGAAAAGCTGATTATTTCACCCTGCTATTATCGTCATTATACAGGCTATCCAATAAGTCCGGTCTCATAGGACAAGCCGCATTCCGAATGTGCAAAGCTAATCGTGGTCATCAAGTAAATAATATTCCGTCGTAATGGCACGTGGAGGTGAACACACTGCCGTCATCGTACTTCAACACACTGCATCACTATTACAACTTTCCATATTTAACCAATTCATATTTCCCTTATGAGACCGAACTTATGGGAAATCCTGTATATATTTCATTATCTGCAATGTGAAATAAATTTATTTCAATAGATTGCAGAAATGCCAGAGAAAAAAAAACAATGCATTGTTCAGAGCAAGGTCTATACATTTAAGGCCATGATCTCTCGTTTATTTCAAACAATTGCGTATAACTCAAATTTTTTTTTTTACCCAAATGCTTTGAAAAAATTTGAGACAGTGTGCAGTCATACGATACACAATTTCGCCAGAGCGTTGTTTTTAAATAATGTAGCTACCGTTTGCGAGCAAAAAATTATTTTGCTACATTATGGCTTATTTTCACAACAAAATGTGTACTATTTCGAGGGCAAAAATCTAAAAATCAGTTTGGTGTATTGCAACAGAAAAATGCATACATAAACGTTGATATATAAGTGTTAAAACTGCCAAAGGAATTTTTGATATGTGTATTAATTTGCGTTACAAAAAATATTTTCGAAACCACTACTAAACTAGAGAGCGAGGCCTTAAGGGCATCGTCTATGCGTTGCAGTGTGTTCGTAAACTCGTTTTTTACGGAACTAAACTTAACTTTCCTATACATAACAGAGCATAATCTGCTATTCAAATGGCCACGAAATGTGTTGTAATTTACGTGTGTTACGTCTTTACAGAGATTGGCCTTTCTACCGTGTAAGCATTCTCCGCGGCAGGTCACGACTATATCGGCCAGCTAGAGGCGTCGAACGAGTCTATAGTCATGTTGAGTCTTTTCAGCTGTCAGAAAATAACGCGAATTTTGCTTGTCTCTAATTATAAGTAGAGACCGGTTTCACTGACCTGTAGGTTAGTCTCCAAGAACATCTGTGTATTAAAGCAGACATTATCTGCTCACTGGCTGCTCGATGACATAGTGATACGGGCCTGCATTTAGTTGCTTCTGTGCTATTGGCTACGCTACTTCCAGGAAGTGTCAAATAAGTCACGGGCCAATTGCGAAAGTGGCACGAACTTACAGTTGCTGGAATTATAGCTTGGAGAGAAAAGAAAACGCGAATTTTGCATGTCTCTAAATGTCTCTAATTATAAGTCTTCATAGAGCCGTTGATAAGTGTGTTTGGTTCGTCCTTATCGCTCCGGTCCCTCCAGACATCTGTCATGCAGAATACCTGTTCGAGTTAAAGACGGGACTAGGTCTTATTTCTATCTCCGCATACTGACGTCACTCACTAAATACAGGCGGGCTCCCTCGGGGAATTCTTCTCGGGGCTTATACGCGAACCTGCTTCTCGAAATGTCTGCCGCCACTCGACCTCCGTCTCCCCAATCACCCGCCATCGTCTCCGGGGAGATCCTCCGTTTTTTTTCCTTTTATCATCTTCCACAGAGATGTTAACAAAACTCGTGAGTTCTGGCGGGTTCCAATGCAATTTCGCGGCGAGACAATATTTCGCGAAGGCGCGCCGACGGACTGGAACGCAAGAATCTCGACTCTCACAAAAAAAAAAAACACGAAGAAATGAAAGATATAAAAGCATCCGAAGTACAAGAGGAGCTGCTTATCTGGAATGGCATCTAGTATGAATATTACGCGCCAGCCGCATACACGTTTAAATAGCGAGTTGGAAGGCAAGCACTTCTACTACAGAACGCAGCAGAAGAATGCTCCATCCCCGTGTTTATTTACTGAACGTGAAGGAAGCCGAGCAGAAGGAAATCTCGTGTCTCGAAACATAGCGGTCGCCTGAATGGTTGTTTATCACCGAACAAAACTCGCACGAAGGCCGCAAATACTGTATTAATTTTGTCGAGCAGGATGTTGAGCTCACTACTTAAGGACGTTGGACCCGTAAAAATTCAAAATTTTGTATTTGTGCCAAACACAGTTCAACTTTTACACATCAGATAACATGTAATTTTCCCGAATAAAAAAAAATAGGGCTCAAAGTTTTAGCATAATCACCTATCTAAGTCACAAAATGGCAGTTGCGGTGTAGCCAAAATAATAAAAAATAATTAACTCGCAGAAACAAGATAATTCATTTCTATATTTAATGATGTGAACTACTTCAAGACACTTTTGTAACCACAAAGCCATATATTTTTGTATTTTTTTTTTTTTTAATTGATGAAAATTAGTAAATGTTTGCATAACTTTGACTTTCGGCTACTACTGAAATATTCAAAACTAACTTCTGTCAAACATGTCATGAAATGCATTGATACACTGACTTTCGGTTCCCGTAATTTTGAATTAATTAGTTAATTACTTTTTTTTTATTATTTTGGCTGCAACGTAATGGCCATTTCGTGACTTTGATGAGTGTTTTTGCAAAAACTATGGGACATATTTTTTTTTTATTTGGGGAGATGACGTGTTATCTGATTTGCAAAAGTTGAACGGTGTTTGGCACAAATATATAAAAAAAATTACGGTACAACGCCCTTAAAGTGCGTGGTAGGTAAATAAACGCTAAAAACATCAATTGATTTCTACGCTTTTCTCGAGGCCTATATGGATAATATACTCAATGATAATCCTAGGTAATGATATTTGCCAATATCATGGGTATATATTTATCCAGAATTACTAATTCGTTACGCGTAATCTCTTGCGCCGGAGTTAAATGCCCGATGTTCCGGCGTCAGATATCGTGCCTCAGAAGTTCGTAACACTGGAAACAATTTTGTTTAAAACGTTGGATAAAGCTATTATCTAGGATTATTGTTTAATTTTCGCAAATTGGCTTCAAGAAAGCTACAGTTACAGGTTAATGCTTTTAGCGTTGAATTATGTACCACACACGACCTAATTACTGCGGCATGCCATACCAGTCGCGGCGAAACACCCTTATTGAGCTCTGCAGGAGTGGAAGATGGCTATGTTTGTCAAAGGCGTTGGCTACCTGTTGTTGAATTCAGGTCAGTAAGTAAACACCAGAAAGGGTACAGTTTTCGCGAAGTATTTCCCCCCATGTTTTCTGTACAATAAGCTGTTAAAGTCACGAGTTTGACGTTCCTGTGCGGCAATTATTAGCGGAACTAAACTAAACGAACCGAAACTATGGTGACAACGAAGTACTACTATATTAAGTTCAAAACCATAATTGGCAAATCCATTAAAAGAAAATTCCGTTTAATAGAACATTCTTAAATTTTACCCAATTTCGAAAGAATTTTGACACTTTAAAAATCCGGAATGACTTTTCGTGGGAAAAATCATAAACATGTCTTCGAATCATCAATGATGGAAAAATTTCGCCTACAAATTTGTATTATCGTGTTACTCACGAGGTTAGATTGGCAGAGCCGTGAAGAACTTTTGGTGCATGGAAAACCAAAAAAAAAATTGTTAAACGACACATGGTACCTGGTAGATCGGCCAACTTGATTGCCTTCTTGAAGATACATGTCCTGACAATAAAACCAGTAGCTGCACCTGTATTTATAACGTATTTTTTATGATTTTAGTAGTTCACACACACAGTCAGAATGCCCACCATACAGAACACGTGATTTATGTGAAGGATAGAATGTAAATAAAAACTTAACTTTATGTCTCGAAGTACTTATATTACTTAGATAACGTTTCAGTAGTTGTCTAGAATGAAATGATGTAGATCTAAAGTGACGAAATTTGTCATTTCTGTGACAAAAATTATGTTATATCTCCACGGCAAAATCGTTTCAAATTTGATGGTATATAAGTGTCTTAAGGCGGACGCCTACCCCACGCTTCAAATGCGTTGCAGCGTATTCGTAAACAGGTTTTTTCTACGAAAATATTCCACGTGTGCCCATTGTGCCAACGTATGAAAAGAAAACCAACTTCGGACAAGGTCGGAACCTCAGTGTTTAAGACACTATGCTTATTAAAAACACTGTTTCTAAGCCCTCCAACATAGCTAAAAATGGCCTTTTCAGACTGCCGTACTTAAAAATGTCACCACTTAGTGTCCCATAGTAAAAACAGTTCGGCGGGAAGCTTGCACGCTAGTTCAGTGCTTGGGTCGTTGAAGCGACGCGGCATTTGATGCGCGCTTCAAGGTTGACCTTACAGCTCCGTCGCTTTTGAGCCTCTCACGCGCGGGTAGGCGGCACCCTTAAGACATTACTAGTATCCAGGTTCTTACACATTATGCGATTTGCACATCTACCCCTAAAGCGAGGATGAGTAACTGCCTCCAGTCGTCACTCCTAGACATAATGTAATATTAAATACTGAACAAACTTTGAAAGAAAATGGACATTGTTTAGCAAATACGTCTGTGTTTATGAAGAACTCAGTATTCGATAAAACTATCAAAGAAATTGGAAATCGAAGAAAATCTGTGAAATAAACGCTGAACAAATTTATTTTATAGTATTCTCAGGTATAATGCTGAATTGCGCTTTCTCAGTAAAACTTATAAAGGGAAAAACATATGACTAATATTACTAATCTGTAGAAACATCCGTCAGTTTTATAAGTTATATTGAAATGTCTTCGGCATGAATACAAACGCACTTGGAACATACTAGGACGTGTCAAATAAGGAATCCACAGCTATATTCAACAGTTATGTGTAGAGCAAGAGGTGTTAACTTTCACCAGCTTCGCGAGTCATGGAGGATTAATTATAACTGCATTGTAATTTCGTTTCTCGCGGGAACGTAGGTTCAAACGCAATTTATAAGGTCCTAGCAAAAACACAATTACGATAAATGTTATCGTTCCGTCGTATTAAAACTGTGGCACATGACTAGGTAAAGTAAACGAATTTACTGTCCTAGTACACACAAATTTCATTACGCAGTGACTAGCTTGTTAGCTTGTGCGGGATAACGACTTCGTTAATATTCATGACCTTTTATCAAAGGAAGCCGATAGACGCTGAAAAAAAAAACTGGACCTGTTTCGTGAAGCGGAACAGTCGGCAGCAAACTGTCGAACTTTGCAGCCAAAATCACCATGTAATTTTATACATATATATACACACAACTAATTTTGTAATATCAACATTTTCGTATATTTTTGAATACATTCGTTGAAAAAATGGCATAACTGCCGGGCGTTTTTAAGTGTAAATTTAAAACGGTCGGAAACCGCACGAAGTTACTTGACAAAAGTAAACGGAAAATAATTCGAAGGGACAAATTTGTTTTGGCTACACACAAAATTTTAACCTTTTATAAAATTTGACACTTTTCAAGCATATATAAATAATCATCCTCTCTCTTACCTTTAGTCTAATGAAAGACACGTCCACTTTAGCTGAATGATAAAGCTTGTTGCTGGCCGGGCTGCTAACAATATTTATCCCAAAACAATCACGATTTTATCAACTATATGAAAAAATAGTCTATATATTTTTGTGGAAGACAAATTACATAACCTAAGTCTTTAACGTCACGCATTGTTCTCTTATTTAACTGACTAATACTAACTTCAGCATCAATACGACGTATGATAATTCACTTCCCACCTATTTTTTTTCTTGTAACAATAATCCGGGCTGCAAGTTCCTGGAGGACAAAATAAAAATACAGCTCAAATACAATTATTTTACTGTCATTTTTTACCTATGATCTGGCAACATTGGTTTCATTTCAACATTACGTAGCAATATTGGGACTGGGGAAGAAAATAAGTTAACATATTTTAGTGTTTCGAGACAACATGAAATACTAATGAGAGGCAGGTTGTAGCAACAATTTCGAAAGACAGCCTTAGATACGACAGTAACTTTACTTTCAGATCACGAAGTAACCTCAAGATAACAGTCAGAGCATACAGAGGTATCCCTACTAGTACTGTCATGTCGATCAGGTGACATTTTGATCAGTTTACAAACGTAACTAGATAACTATTCACTCAAATATCTTCATAGAGCAAAAAATCTAAAATGATTAAATACGAGTGCTATAAATATAACTTTTTCAATTAGCGTTACACCAGAAACTATATATCCTTAATTCGCTGCCAGCTTTAGCGTAGCTATCTCAGATGAAAGTTTAGACTACGTGATGTTAAAAGTGTTTTCAATATAGTTACAATTAATATTTATTGATTTGTAGACATACGCCATTGTTCATGTCTTGCTGATCAAACTTGTGTTGAATGAATGACAAAGTACAAAAAAAAATACATAAAACACACATAAAACAGAGAAAAAAGCACTCTCCAGAGGAATTCTGTTCATTTATTTTTATTAGACAACAAACAAAGAATTCTAAAGGTAGAATTCAGTCGAATATCGACACAATCCCCCGACAAAAAAGACAGGCACAAATAGAACAAGATTTCTAAAGTGAAAAAAAAAAAGATGGAAGTAGACAAAAAACAGTGAACAGTGGACAACAAACAGAAGACAAGAGACAACACAACACAAGTTAAAAACAACGAAAAAAATGCGACGTTTCGGGAATTCCGATGTATTCCCGAAACGTCAATTTTTTCGTTGTTTTTAACTTGTATTGTGTTCTCTTGTCTTTTGTTTGTTGTCCACTGTTCACTGTTTTTGTCTACTTCCATCTTTTTTTCATTTTGGAAATCTGGTTCTATTTGTGTCTGTCATTTTTGTCTGGGTGTTGTGTCGATATTTAAGTGAATTCTACTTTTAGAATTCTTTGTTGTCTAATAAAGATAAATGTACAGAATTCCTCCGGGGATTGCTTTTTTCTCTGTTTTTTTTTTTTGTGTGTGTTTTAAGTGTGTGTTTTTTTCGTACTTTGTCATTCATTTAACACAAGTTTAATCAGCAAAATACAAGCAATGGCGTATGTCCACAAACCAATAAATTTTAACTGTAAACTCCCGTTGCAACAAACATTTAAACATCTCAATGCACGAAAAAATTCAGACGTTGATGGAATGGTACTCGAGTTTCAAAACAGCACGCATTATTAGGTACAGTGGAAAATAGTAAGAATCTTACGTACCAGTGTATTATCCACAACAGTGTAGCGAACTGTAACTGACATTATTGGAGGATTGTTATGTAGATGTTTACTAACGAATCACATAAGTCATGTAGAGAAGCACCATAGTTAACAGTGGCCAAGTATCCCTACAACATTCTATATTACTGAAGCCTGTCAACAACGTCAAAAGCAACATTTGCATAATGCTGTGTCACGAAATACAACAGCTCGATACAAACTAATCTACGACAGAGGCGTGAGAGCTACACTGTAAAAATTCTTCCACAAATATTTAGGAAGTTATTATCCCAGAAGCAGTATGGTACAGTTACCATACTCCCGCCTTGTAAATATGCAAACATTTACAAATGTTACAATACAAGTCTGGTAACTTCAGTATGAATTTGACTGTTTTATAATTAGGTTTAGGAGTGTTACCATGGATGTCTGGGAAATTATTCTACCACACCTACATTCTTAGCGCTCCTATACGAACGTCTGGTAAATTTACAAACTATTTTTTAGAGTGTACAGCTTGAAATTCTACTGCAAAAATAGCGGGATGGGAAGTCTGCTCGTCGTGTCATTGTCTGGTGTGTAATGGTGTAATGGCGAGGGGGCGCTCGATGCGCGTATCAATGCCGTCCTTATCACATCGCTGCCTTGCTTTTAGGATTTCAAAGACGTATTATCTGTAACTTTATGGTTTCATTTAATTCATATTTCTAAACCTACACATGCTGCAAGCTGTATATTTCACAGGAAGCTCTCTTCGACAATAATCGATAGAGACCTGAAAAATTCGCGTTTTCTTTTGGCCCCAAGCTATAATTCCAGCAACTGTAAGTACGTGCCACTTTCGCAATTGGTCCGTGATTTATTTGACACTTCCTGGAAGTAGCTTAGCCAATAGTACAGAAGCAACTAAATGCAGACCCATATCACTGCGTCATCGAGCAGCCAGTGAGCAGATAATGTCTGCTTGAATACATATATATTCTTAGAGGCTAGCCTACAGGTTAGTGAACCTGCGAATTTTTCCGGTCTCTAGTAATCGATTATCTCGTCAGTTCTCGAAACGAATATATCATCAGAATCGATTTCCTTGCTGCATTCAACTTTCAAATTCATTTCAAATTATTTTAGAGGAAGGAGTAACGGACTAGTTAAATGCTGATTTGTAAAAGAAGAATTCTTATTTCAAGATGCGGCTACTCGTCCCATCCTAAAATTAACTACCCATAAGTTCACAACAGTAATTTAAAAGTCGTTACACCCACAATGTGTGTGTGTGATGTCCAGAAACAAACGCATAGTAAACACACCCACCACGCGAATCCTGGGTTAAACTGAAGACGAAAATGAAAGTGGCAAAGTGTTGTACGACATTTCTCTCGCACAATGTGGCAACTCTGCACGGAGATAGTACCTTCTTGCGCTCCACGTCCAGGTATTATTTTATGTATGTTACGTCAAGTAAATGTAGAATCGTGTTTGAACTGCTCAGGATTTAAACCTGGATTCATAATATTCAGGTCAGAACAGTAGTAGTAAGATAAGTTCTGTGGGGCCCAAGAGGGGACTAACTACAGTGCTGTGTTGGCAGATTGTGCACGTAAAATGTCATCGTGCAACATTTTACCATTAACATTTTCGTCTCCAATTTCAATTTAGCCCAGGATTCGTGTGGTGTGCTCATTAAGAGTACGGAATTAATGTGTTTATTTCATATAGTGATAGCTCACAAAGAAAAAAACCACGTCGAAAATGTGTTTTCAATTTGTCCCTAAAGTAAAAATTGTGGGAGTAATGCTATCCTGAAAATAGACTTTCAAATTACATTTTAACTAAAATTTCAAAAAACTACTTAACCTTAAATAACCATACTTTGTACAGCACCTTAAATGGGGCACGACACTTTATTTTTGCTTCTAACTTCGGAACACTTCACTGTAATTCATGTTATACAACAGTACATTAAACAGGCGTGGACGATCAATAAAAAAAAAAAAAGTTGTCTTGTCAAAAATTGCTAGAGTTAGTCGTTTTCGAGAAAATCTTACGTAAAATTAATGTATTTGTGTAACGCCTGAAACACATGCAGGCAATGCGACTTACTTGCAAGGCATGTAATCGAACTAATAGGCGCGTTGCAATAATATTGTTGCGAGGGTTTATCTCCTAAGATTTATCATGTAAGATATGGTACCGTTTATCACAGTGAAGTTGCATCCGTTGCTAAACAATTAAATACAGCTACTTTAAAGGTGCAGCGCAAAATTTGCACCTAGTTGGCCTCAGAGTAATTAAATACGCAAGCACAGATTGGCTCACGTAAGTT
Source organism: Medauroidea extradentata (assembly GCA_003012365.1). Taxonomy (NCBI): domain Eukaryota; kingdom Metazoa; phylum Arthropoda; class Insecta; order Phasmatodea; family Phasmatidae; genus Medauroidea; species Medauroidea extradentata. The sequence goes on along the minus strand of PNEQ01087321.1, from coordinate 88,783 downwards.
GGAGTAGGATAATGAAATGGATAATGAAATTGCAGCTTCAAAATAAGCCACGCCTTTTGCGCAATTCTTATGTACAGTATTTGATTCCACCTGCGATAACACGCGCTAGAGAAAACGGTTTTACTACGCTCCTAACTTGCGTTGGTGCAAATGGAAGGTACAGATATTTATGCTGACCTTTCACTTCACTTTACTACAGTGTGGTGATGTCTGCCTCTTGTGGAAACTCCAACATGTGAATGCTCTGAGGATTAGCTATGAAAATAACGCAGCACAAGACAGACGCTTAGGTACGCCCAGTCAGAAGTCTACTTTCGCGGTGTGATAACCTGCTCTCCAGTATCCTCCTCTACGAACCACAACTATTTTCTATTCAACGAAAATTAGTCTGTATAGAAATGACCAGAGTTCCATGAAAGATTTACGGGTAGTGAATTTGGTAAAATTCAATAGACGCAAAAAAAGTAGGTAACTATTTTCCACGAAAAAGCGATGAGATTAGTTTGTAAACAACGAGCTAGAGATTCCTGTAGACAGTCGTTTGAAATTCCAGGGATTCTCATTCTTCCTAGCAAATAAATTAACGAAGATTTTTCAAATTTGGTTGATAATATTAATCAAGTTTACTTAATAATACAGATAACTATAAACCAAGATGCAACAGTATCAGGCATTTATCATCTACTTCTCTCTCCCTGTTTCAAAACGATTCATATTATGGAGCTATATAATCATATAATTTTCTACGACTGAAATACAATAAGCTATGTTAATAAATAAAATTAAGTTTCGTGACAAAAAATAAGAGAATTCTGTACATTCACACCTTCTACTCTGTATATGTATTTCTAACATTTACAACACCACGCTAGCTCTTCATTAAGGTCAATAGTTATTGATTATATTGTTCTTTGAGTTGTATACTAATAATAAATGGATGTGTCATACATACAGTAAGTGCATTGTTAATGTAATAATAAATAATTGTGTTAAACAATTATTTTAAAAGATCAGTCATTGATTTTTTATTGTCTAGTGACTTGTATTATGGTTTATTTAGTGTACTTATGATTGGCACGTTCCATGCCCAACATATTCTATGAAATGGACGACTTGAAAAGAGGCGGAGCTTCAGTCAGGTGTGGGATACAATTCCTATCTACATGGATACCGCAGCCGAACATAACCTTCATTTAGCTGTTTGGCTTCACGTGTCCTGTCAAGTAAATTGATTATTTGTTTGGAATTTGCCGCTTTTTCAGGTAAACATTAATCTCATACGTATTTGCGTATCTTAACCATGAAATTGAAACTAATATTTTTACCCTTGCGTGCAAATCTATGAATGCGCAACATTATTGCTTTCTGCAATTACCAACTAACAAATCAGCATGTTTGTAAACAAGCTTTGCTTCCCACAGTATTTCCCCTGCGGTGTGACGTCAGGGGGCGTATACTTCAAGTCGTCCACTGTGAAGGGCTTCTGGAATTAAAAAAAATCAAATCATGAGAAAATGAATTGATGACCTGCAACACGTTTCAGTGGCATCAGACGCATTATGTTCACCTTGGACACAGACGGGGGTAAAAAGCTCGAGGCAGGCGAATGACACATAGCAGGCGGGGTTGGGAAGCGTTTTCATTTCGTTAACAACGACCTATGCTATAATAATATTCCAAATCAATTTCACAATAATTCGCACATTATCATTTTACAAAGACATTCCAGAAAACCCGAGAACAAACACGAACAGACAGCATGCTGACATCCCGACACAGGATCCAAACAACTGTACCGCACTCGACGGCAGAACAGGGAGCGGTGAGGTAAGAGGAGCGCACTCGGGAGAGATGCGTGCGGCTTATCTAGTGCGGCGCCGTGTCCAATCAACGACTGGCATCAGGTGCGACGTCACGCTCCACTCCACTCTGTCCACTCGTCCATTACTTACTCCCGGCAACGTACAAGGCGTGCTGAGGATGTAGAACACTCCACTCACTATCACACGCACACACACCTCTGTAGCGCTTCACGGGCGTAATGTATCGCAAGACCTCGCACATCCTAAAGGGGGGAACGAAACCTTACCGAAGATCAGCGGCGGCGGAAGGTATTATTGTAGAGCGAGGAGGGGACCGGATCGTTGACAGAATTTTATCTGAGAGTGATTTCCTACAACGACTAATTAAAGCTGGGGGTCCGGAGGTCGTTGCCCGGGAAAGTTTGGAGTTGAGTGTGCAAATTGGTGTTATTTAAGTGGTTTCCGTGTCTAAATATTCAATATACAGCTGGCAGAAATTGTAATATTTTAAAATTTTAAAACTTAGGATGGGTACAAATGCCTATACTGTCCCGTCCCTCTGTTATAGGGGGAGGGGGGCAGAGTTTCTGTGCCCCCCCTCTCCGACTCCGCCACTACCGAAGATATAGTCTTAGTCCACGAACGCAATTTTTTGACATCTGTAAATGTCACTTGAAAAACTATGCAAGATGTTGCAACATTGCATGTCAATATTTTAGAGGACTACTCCACTTCTACAGCAGATGAACAAAATTACTATATGAACATAGGTCTGAAAATACATTATCTCAGCACTACAGTACACAGAACCTGATGTATAGTTGAGGGTCGCGGAGGCCAAATGGTCAGACCATTCGCCTCCCACCAAGGCGATCCGGATTCGATTCCCGGCGTGGTCGGTCCCCGGATTTTCGCATGTGGGAATCGTGCCGGACGATGCCGTTGATGGGCGGGTTTTCTCGAGTATATCCCAGTTCCAGCGCTGTTCCATAGATCATGTCACTCACCCCTTACCAGCTCTAAATACCTCGATGTTAAGCGCTGACCTAAATCTGTCACTTGTGAAAAAAAATCAGATCTTTGAACATTTGTTGCAATGGCAGTTTACAATAATGTATCAGTTTGTAGACATTGGGCGCCATAAGTTAAACTGTAAAAAAAAAGTACCAAAAATGTTTAGGAAGAAATTAACCTAAACACAGTATGGGACAGTTACAATATTCTAGTCTTGTAAATATGTAAACTTTTACAATTGTTACAACACAAGTCTGGTAACTTTAGTATACATGGACTATTTTATAAAAAAAAAGTTTATGAGTGCTACCATGTCTGGAAAACAATTCTACCATACCTACTTTCTTGAAGCTCCTATACGCACGTGTGGAAAATTTACAAACTATTTTTTTAGAGTGTAGGGACCCGGAAATGTCGTGGGTTCAATGACCTGATCATTGGCTGTTGCTCCAGTGAGTGCATGTCACGAGGTTCCGTGGCAGTCAGTGAATAAGGGTTTTCATGCAGATTTGTTATTGGTGCATATTCCGGAAGGTCGAGTTTAATGAACACTGATCTGACTGATCCAATCGTGAAAGTAACTCGCACGCATAGGAGTTCAAAATCTAGCTTCTTCTCAAATGCGTTGGGGACAATTCCGGATCTCTAAACTTTTGGTTTATGTTTTGTTGCCGATAAAACCTGTGTTGCGTAACGATTACACATATAAATGTATGCAACCAACAGGACAGCTAAATTCTTGTATTACCAGACACCAAAAGAGAATCACACGGAAATCCAATCAAATGCAATGACGAAGCGCGAATACTAAAGAATTGTAAATAAATAAAAACTCCGTTATTTTCTTTTCCTTGCTACTATGTGTGTTTATTTTCCGTCGTTGCAATGAACCGAATTCCTGTGGGAATCAATTTTGTCGTTGGTACTATGTCAAGTTCAGCTATCCTGTTGTTTCTTTTTATATAAACAATGGTGCATTTCCACAAATCCATATATTCTTACCAACAAAAATGCGTCGTCGATAACAACTGGCTCATGATAAAGGTCTGCCGTTTACATGACAAGACTTTCTTCCACTGATGTCTTAAAACAAGGGAAATCTTAGATGTCCAACGAATCCCCGCGTCGTGAACCTCGGGTCGGATTGGCCACTGTCCTTCACGTGTATTTATGCAGTCCAAGGCTTCAACATTAAACTCAGCCAAGTCCCTGAATACAATTTTACGTCGCGTTGAGCTTTGACTTCCTGTTTTCCGTGGTGCGAACAAGAACACCGACACGATTCTGCTATGGCGATTGCCTTACACGGTATTAATTGCACTATTACACACTTTTAAAGCCAGGATAACGGCATTATTAAAATCTCTCTAGTCTGTGAGCTAACTTTAATCATCGTATACCTATAAGGATACTTGTCATTACCAAAAGTACTCGCAATTACGTACATATCGAACACGAGAAAAGTACCGTTTTATGTGGGTTATGGATAATATCAAATTAGTACATATTATGCGTTTAATTTCCTCTTTTTTTAATTACATTAGTTTTTTTACGCCTACTACTATAATGTGCAATCCATTAAACACAACGTTCCATATAGGGGGGAAATATGTCGCTGTGATTGATACACGTTCCATTAATTTCATAACAACGTATTTTTTGCTCGTTAATGTCACATGCAGTACGTTGTAAAGAGATGTAGGCTATTTGTAGAAATTCGTGTCCCAAACCCAAGGTGTATCGTTTGAAACGGCTCAAGAACAGCGGCATACTTATGATAAGAAAGAGGCGAATGGAAAATCCCGAATTACTAGGGACAAATTTTACGGTATTATTTTTAGGTCAAGTTCTGTGTTCCTAGTTTTCATTTTTATTAACAATATTTATGGTGCATAAAAATGTATACCTAAGCAGATAAACGCGTTAAATTGTAACACACAACTTTCAGAAAGTTATGTTACTGAGAGTAAGCATCGTACAAAATAATAAACTGTTAAGATAAATAATAGGTTATTTATAAGTTCCTGATCATACCAACCGGTGGGGTGACGGTATGAATAAAAAAACTTCGTCTTAACTGTTCCATTTTCACTGAAAGGGAGTATGAATATCGACACAATTTTTTTACCCGCAACTTTATTCTACGACAAAAGTTTGCCTAGAGAAGCAAGAACTGATTGATTTCAAATAAGTTCACCGTTTCTCTGTTACAAGTTTCTCCTGGAAAAAAAAAAGGGGGGGGGGTTTGAAATGGTTAATTTATCTTGCTGGCAACAGTCCAGCTGAGCTTGTGTGTTCCATACATGCCCTGAGCGTAAAGGTATGCTTGTGTGAGTGTAGCACAGAATGAATGCAACTTCAAATGCGAAGTAATGCAGTACCGCTCATGAACACACGGCTTGTGGCATTTGTCTACTGAGAGCGTGTCATTATGGACCATATGAGAAAACAGCATTTCACTGAGGCAATTTTCACCGGAGTCATCTATCTCGGTTTCGCACGTACAGGACGAGAGTAAAAGGATGTAGGCTACATATAGTAAAACCATCTTACGAAAAAAAAAGCTACTTTAATGTGTAGACTTAGGGCAGCCGCCTACCCGACGCTTCAAATGCGTTGCAGTGTGTTCGTAAACAGGTTTTTTTCTACGAAACAATTGCACGTGTTCCCATTGTGCCAACGTTCGGAAAGAAAACACACTTCAGACAAGGTCGGAACCTCACTATTAGACACTATGCTCAGTAAAATCTCTGTTCCTATGCTCTACAACATGGCTAAAAACGGCATTTTCAGACTTCCGTACTTCAAAATGTACTAACCGGATTGATTTGAACCGCAGATTGCGATGCGCACTGAACCTTGCTACAGAATTTCCACCAATAAAATTATATGGTCGCTGCTTAGTATCCCACAGTAAAAACCGTTTAGCGGGAACATTGCACGCTGTTTTAGAGCTTGGCTTGTTGAGGCGATGCGGCATTTGATGCGCGTTTCAAAATTGCCCTTAAGCCTTCGTCAGTTTTGAGCCTCTGACGCGAAGGTAGGCGACGTCCTTAAGGCGAAATAGTAGGCCTACAATGTTTGCTAAGTTAGCCGGAAATTTCACGAATTTACTTAGGCAGACGTCAGAATTTGAACTCGTGTACATGTTAGATACCCTCGCGACTGGCTCACAGTTTATAAATCTGTTCGTGGCTGCAACGTTACAACGCCTGCATAACTAGACCTGAAATTATTCGTGTAAAGTTGACAAGTTACGACTTAAATAAACCGCGATACAATCGCGAGAGTATCACACATGTATAGAAGTTCAAAATCTAACGTCTGGTCAAGTATATTCGCGAAATTTTCGGCTATGTTAATATATATATATATATATATATATATATATATATATATATATGCATACACACACACACACCTCAGGATGTTCAGAACCAAACGTATAATAAGCAGACCACGTGAATCCTGGGCTAAATTGAAGACGAAAAATTAAACGCAAAATTTTGTACTGCGACATTTTACGTGTACGATGTGGCAACACAGCTCGGAGGATGTCCCCCCTTTGCGCTCCGCGTCACTTTATGTATGTCACGTAAAGTAAAAGTGAATGAGTGCGCCTCGTTGCCATAAAATCACACTGCAGCGTGTTTGAAGAAAACGTTTTACACCGAAACTAATACACGTGTGTTCACGCCGTTTCTCTACGAAAAGAACACACTTCAGACGACTGCCCTTAAGTATTTTCAAGACAACACATGTATTAGAAATCCCCTTTTAGGGCACGTCAAAATGGGTCAAAACGGGATTTTCAGTCTGCTATAGCGGAAAATATACTAGCCGAATACATGTGAAATCACTTAAGGGTAGTGCATTGGACTTAAGTAAAGTGATTTTGTAAATAAGACAATAGGGCCACCACTTAAAGTCCCATAGTAATTTTTTTTTTCGCGAAGACTGCACGCCTTAAGCATAGAGGCGACGCACCGTTGTATGGCCCATACGACGTCGCCCTTAGCACCATACCTCACTCACACAAACACAAATGCCACGAGGCGGGCCTCTTAATAGAGAGGTCTTTAGCGCTGATGAGGGGTGACATGATGGGAGATGCCCGAGAAAACCCGCCGACCAGCGGCATCGTTCGGCACGATTCTCACGTGCAAATATCCGGGGACCGACCCCGCCGGGAATCGAACCCGGATCGCCTTGGTGGGAGGCGAGAGGTCTGACCCCTCTGCCACCGCGACCCCGTCAAGTAAACGTAGAAGCACGTGTGGACTGCTTGGGATATATGTGGAGCACAAGAGGAGATTAACTACAATGCTTAGAGATGGTGGTTTATCACGGGAATACTTGACTGTTTACTGGGTGTCCACGCACGTTCAGCTTCGCTTGTACGTGGAGTAGTCCTATTTAACTGAGCCATTAAGAATCCCGCTATTGTAATATCTTATGTCTGTTAATGGTCGACACGCTGCTGCGTTGTGTCTGACGCACATCACCTAATTATATATGTTGCAAGAAACTACAGTACTTACAAAGGTATGTAGGTACAAAACATTTTCGCGATATACCATCATCTCTAACAATGCTATGTTTGCACGTAATCGTACAACATTTTGCCACATACATTTTCGTGTTCAATTTAGCCCAGGATTCACGCGGTGTGCCAATTTTATCCTTCCTCACCTACCGTCGTGATTTAATAAAACAACCCGTATGGTGACGCTTACAGAGTGTTGGCAGATAACGAATTTCAAATTTCGGTATCAGACAGACAAAAAAATCTGTTATTCTTCACAAAATTCTCGTGCACGCATATACAGTAAGTATTTTTTGGTATTATTTTTCTCACTGACAAAGATCACAAATATTTAGAGTAACAAATTAAACGTAAGTTATTAATTTTAAATAGTAAATTATTTCACTTTCAGCTCTGCAGTTGACGATTGACGACGGCCTAACCCGTGTATTCAAGAAATAGGGGGGGGGGGGGGGGTAATACAAATATTACTTAATACCATAAGTCACTAACTCAAAGTATTAACTGATATATTAAGCAACACAATTAAATTATTAAAGTTTCTTGGGCAATCAAAAATTCTGGAATTATCGCGTACCAGAATGAAAAGATGTTGTACCAAAAGTCAAACTCTGATACAAATACCATAATTCTAGTACGTCTGTCCAAAACTACGCTTGCCTCAGGCAGTGCGTTGAGGTTGTTATCAGTACAGATTATGGAAAAAGACGAGGATCTTTTCTGCCAGCGTATTCTTCAAATCAGTGTAACGTCCTGCACATTGTATGATTATATGAGGGTTACATGGCACGGTAGCAGATTCACTAGTAGTACACGAAAGGATAAGCACTGGCCCAGCCAAAAAAGGAAGCACCAATAACGACAGAAGAGCGTCGTAAATGAATACACGCCATAGAAGCCTCGCAAGCAGTGAACTTTAGCCGCGATACATGTCCAAGGGTTGCACATAGTAACGCCAAGCTGCAACAAGCTGGTACAGTAGCTGGGGTGGAGGCAGGGGTGTTTGTACGTGCAGGAAGTAACCGGCTCAGCACAAGCTGGCACGCACAGATACTGAGATAGCGCTGAGCCAGCCCAGTTGAGGCGCCACACAGTCGTCGCTGCGATCTTCATGACAGTGCACGAGGGGACGAGTGTCGCACACGTGACTGCACTTTTATACGCGGTTCGGGATAAACTGAGCACTCACAAAAGCCCTGCTGAACTTCTCTTTTCAGACCAATTCGTATCTTTCTGCGCGGAACGGACGGGAAATATCTAACCTCTCCGGACACGTCATTTGTTGTTTGCGCGTGTAAGATAAATTGTGCAGTCGGTAGGTACATTGTAAATTGAAAAATAAAATTATTAATTATATAAAATACAATTATGTCGATTTCAGTTGATTTTGTTTCTGCATTGTTGCATTTAAATAGGAAAATACATAGAACTAAACTGCGTAATTTCACTGCCAACCAATCAAGCAGTAAGGGGACTAACGGCTAGTGATATTGTTACAAAGGTTACATTTTTTGTTCTCACTTTATCCCGAACGAACTATATCATAGTTACTAGCTTACGAACGTTCATGTGGGGGAAAATGCATTTACTGTTAGCGGAAATATTTTTGTAAATTTTGTTTGAAATGTAGTTAATCAACCATTAAGGAGTGCAGAGCTAAACGAATTACAAAATTATTCGAAAATAACCCAGCATGCCTGAGTTACGTCATCTTAGAAATAACATTACACACGTGTAAACCCATTTAAAGTCCTACATGTACGTCTATGAAGTTTATATTTACGCTGCCGAAAATGGGCGTTTCTGTGGTCCTTTTAGAAATAAAATTCTTGGCGCAGATTCCTTAAAACGATATAGGCGTGCAAAATAAACCTTTATCGTTCATATTACGTCATACGTTGATAGGTTCGCCAATGACTGTCTCATACAGGCGAGTAGTCAGCGAGAATATTGCACGCCTTATAAACTCAAGTATTTTTGACATACGCCGTTGCAGCAAATGGCGTGCCACTGAAAACCAGAGAATACGCACAAACAAACAGGCAAGTGAACAAACAAAATTACTTTCTTTGCAACTGGCAAACATATGTAAACATACACAATTCCACCAGGAATTAGTCACTGAGTTACAAGAAACAGACTAATTCCTTGTGTAATTGTATAAGTTTGCCAGTTGCAAACAAAGTACTTTTGTTTATTTACTTGTCTGTATGCTTGTATTCTCTGGTTTTCCTGTGACACGCTATTTCCTGCAATGGCGTATGTCCAAAATACTTCTTTATTTTGTAACTAGCTCCCGCGTTGCAAGAATCAATCATTCAAAAAATATCGACTGCACGTATGTTCAGTGACTTGCGCCTAGAGGTTAGGATAAGGCGTGGGTAGTGTACTATGGCGTCCTTATCGCTTCCGTACTTCCGGGCTTGGAACGGGCAAAATACGTTCGCCCAGGCGATCACTACGTGTACTTCCTCTAAAGACAGTCGAAGCAGATAGAGGACGTGATTGACTGCAGCAGAGACGGGACAATCACTCGCAGAGACACACGACACACGCGAGCCATGGTTAGATCACAGGATCTCCCTGGAGGCGGCCTGCCCGGAGTTACAGTCCGCAGCACACGGCAGCCCGGAGCCATCAGTCCCCGACCCCCGGAGCACTCCAGCCCAGAACAGGACTCCGGGGAGCAGGACACAAACTTTTTGTTACAGGACTTCCCTTCCTCCACTCTCTCAGGGGGTAACTTTATAACACTTTCCGGGAGGTCACGGGGGTTCATCCTTCCTCTTAGCTCGCCTCCTACACTTCCTCGAGCTGGTCACTTCCTTCCCACAATAAAAAATAACAATGGTGCCTTGCCTTTCTCACCCAAGACGCGGTGCGCTACTGTATAAACAAACATCCTCGCTGTCTTACAGCCGTCCCGTCGAATTCTTCATAACCAGTAACTAACTAAACCAAACATACAATGAACGATTCCCAACTTCTTAACAGTTCATATGCACTGCATTAAGGGGCCTCCCTAGATAGGCTGCGTTTGTGTGCGAGGCAGGAGCGGTAAGGGTGCCACTAACCGACGTATGTAATGCATTATCGTCTCTCCTCGCAAGCCACTCAGCTGGCGTGCAGTGCTTTACTATTATCATTTTTCCTATGGGACTTTATGCGGTGACCACATTATTTTGTTTATGGGCAGTGTAGTTCGAAGGCTAACGCTCGGTTCTATAGTTGGGTTTTCCGAATACGATTGTTAATTTTCCAGATACGGCAGTTTGGAAAAACCACTTTTGGCCGTTTGGAGGGTCCAGAAAATTATGTTTCTAATAATCTTGCCTAATTTTTAAAACTATAGCGGCATAATTTGAAGTGTGTGTTCTTTTCGTAGATATACAGATATAATGCGCGTTAAACAGTTTCGTCAAAAAGAGAATAGTTGTAACTCATTGCAACACTTTTGATGGACAGGTAGGGAGGTCCCTTAAGTTGGCCGCCTGGGTAAACGAATTTAGCACGTTCCAGGCCTAGCAGTGTGAAAGAGGCAAGGACAACACCACGTGGATCATGCCGCCCCCTGGCCTTTAGGCGCAAGTCAGTGAACCGAAGAGAAGTCTTCTCGTCGACAACTCACCTCTATGAGGCAGTCATTGGTGATCCTATAGGATATTTTTTAAATTTAATATTAAAAAGATAAAGTAGTATTGTACAACCCTATACATAGAGACATGGAAATTTACGGAGACAATAGATTTCAAATATTTTGTACGGGTGAGCTACTGTCGATACTGGGCAGTGTTTATGGGACTCTTTCTTGAGAACTCTGAACCAACGGCAGATCTGGATGAATTCGCTTACGGGCCCCGGCGCTACCCTAACATGTATTCAACTAGCCGCTCACTGGAGCAGCAGCCAATGAACAACAAGCTGAGGACAGAGTGTGCACAGGACTGTGGAGTCTAGTCAGCAGATCGTTGAACCCACCATGTTTCTTCAGTCGAGCTATACATTATAAAGTGTTCTGCGCAGAGATCTTCATACCTGAAAAAACCCCAAAACACTTTTTTTTTCGCAATTTTCCAGCATATTAAAATAAACATTGCAGAAACACGGAAGACCTGAAATGGTATGCACGTGTGTAACGTTCTTTAAATGCTATTACTGAGCAGACATAATTAACGCACGCTGAGCGGTTTTCAAATAATCTTGTAACGGCCGTACTGCACTACGCTCAGCAGCCTGGACAGACAGCAATCTTAACACCAATAAATTACTTCCACGGAGGACTGAAAAAAATGGTACATAAATAAATGCTAAAAAGATTTATTGAAGATTACGGTGAACTGAAAGCAAATAGAGAGAAACTAAAAAATGAGCAATTTCAAGTAAACTGTTTTCATCATGAGCAAACATTTTGACAGAATCGAAGTTAAAGGCTATATTACTGCATCGTAAGTAGATATCCATAAACGCAACACAGTATTAATATTTCTGGTCACAAATTTCGCAAAAAATATTTCCTAGAATAGCTCCTTTGGTTTTTTTATACTTTACTTTCAGATGTCTGAAAATTTCAATAAATATTATTCCGCGTGTGACTATTCTAATTCTCTGTCATTACTAGAGAATAGGAAATTTTGCAAATTCATTTGAGAAGACGATAGATTTAAAATTCCTGTGCACGATAATTAGGCCTACTTGCGTATTTGGGACATAGTTAATAGAGAAGGTGATGCATCACGGATTAAGTTGACTGTTTGCTAGGCTTCAATGTAATGTATTCATTTCTGACGCTTTTATTTCGTTACTGGCGAGTCCCTATTTAACTGTGCCATTGGTAGTTATTGTGCGCTACTACTGGACGTCTGTGACTCGTCTGTAAACAACTAGACTGTGCTACATAACCGCCAGCCATGATTTGCAGAATATGCTGGCAGAAAACATTCTCGCGATTTTACACCATCTGTAATAAATGGCCATTCGCAGGAGCAGTAGCAGAGGACGTAGTGTACACAGGACTGTGGAGTCTAGCCGATAGGTCGTTGAACCCGCGAAATGTTCGGGTCTCTAGAAGGAACCAGTGACTCGGAGATAGGATACGAGGAAAAAATCACCCATGACGTACTGTTAGAAACCGACTCAGAATTCACCTAAGGGTATTTTGAAGGAAAAAAACCTGGAATGAAGATGGCAGAATCTAATATCGAACCCGCGTCCTATCGAAGAATCCAATGCTTTATCACTGCACTTCCTCACCCGTGCTTGTTCGTACAGGTAAGGATAAAAAAACAGCGCTTGGAAAGTAGATAACGAATATCGGCAGACATTTATACAGATTGTTTTGCAGAATAAATTGAAAATCACGTACTGCAAATTACAGCTCGACTCAACTTGCAACGCCCATGAAATTATACTTAATATAATTAGTTTTTTTTTTGCAAGACGTCAAATACGACTTTGAATAAAACCACGATTTTTTAAATCATTGTTAGTGTCATAGGGATTTACCATTCAGTCAACGTTCCAAATACAAGCATTAAAGGTGACCACACATTGCTATGTAGGCGGGCGGTTTTCCAAATTTTCCCATATTGTCCTGATATTGCCTGGAAAGCCTGACAGCGAGAGAGACTTTGTAACAACAACCATATAAATAAACCCTCAATCTCAATAATATAAGAGCTAGCTGCAGACTTTAACAACCACTCAACAAAGTTCGAAAATCGTGGTTTTATTTACGACTATTCCCCCTGTTTCAACTGCTTTTTGCGATTATTAACAGTTTCAAGCCTAAACTAGAGCAGATAATATTATATCAAATCTGTTTGCAATGTTTTATCAAACAGATTTCTTCCGAAACTGCTAATGTTTTTCAAGACAAGACATGTGGTTTAGGTTGATGAGTAGGGACCCCTGTTTTTCGAGAAAAGAATTTTGCCGCACTTTGTTTCAGTGTCTTACGTGCACATCAGCAATTCTGCTTCGTGGTCAGTGGTTGGATATTTATACTCTCACGAGCCTAGGGATTCTACTAGCAGATCACAGACGTGTGTTATTGCAGGAAGGTTATTGTAATTGGCTCAGTCAAATGAGATATGGCTCTTCACATAGACACGTTGCAAATAACCATGAAGCAGAACTGCAGATGTGCACGTAAGGCACTGAAACAAAGTGGGACAAAATTCTTTTCGCGAAAAACAGGGATCCATGCTGAAGAGTCAAATAACAAAAATTTCGTCAGTTACATAAGTAGCTAAAACTGTATTTACTGTCTTGAAAAAAAAAAGCAAATATGGTGAAAACCATTTGAAACAAAACTTTCAAACAGATTTTTGATGCCTGAACTCGTTTAGGCTTAAAAAATAATTATAGCGAAATCAGCAGGAACACGGCAGCACGCTGTTTTCAAAATCTTGCCATAAAATCTCCGTTACAAATTGAGTCAGGCTATAAAAGTTAAATGACATAATTGTCAACATTCTCCACAGAAATTCACCTCCCGAAATATCTCGGATGATTTTCCGAACATTCTTTATACAAACATCGGGAAGAACATGTGAATACGCAAGATGGCCGTAAAGGTGTCGCCGAATAACATTCCTGGAAGAAAAATACAGCAGAACACAAAGAAAAGCTCGACAAAAGAGATGGCGTGCGAGTTATTTGCAGCGCACAGGTGAAGGAGGTGTGAAAATTGAATCGTGGACACGACTTCAAAGACCTCTCTCGCGTTGCAAAAAAATATCTTGGATAAATTCAACTCTACAGAAAATGCTTGGAATGTCGAACGTTAAAACTCACTACTCAAAAACTGTTTTACACCACCCCACCCCCCTTTAACAGTCCACTACTTTAGTTACATATTTGTATACAGAGCGTGTTTCGGTCGTGATGTGAACATTCATCTACATGCTCCCAGTAAACCAAAATACAAGACCCTGGTGGAGACAAAATTAATTTAGAGTTGTACACTTAGATATTTTCTTATAGCTAGAAATGATGATTCATCGCGGGTAACTTGACTGTTCGCTGGATTCCAACGTACCTTCATCTTACAAAAAGATTACTGGCTTTCACTTGTACGTGATATTGTTGCCCTATTTGACTGAGCCAATAAGAATCCCGCTATGGTAATATTTGATGCCTATTATTGGTCTGCAGCACCCCTGACGTATATCACACAATCATACTTATTGCAAGAAACTGCAGTGTTTTGAAGGCTATGTTGGCACAAAACATTTTCTCGATATACCATAAGTAGGGACTGGAAAGTTTTGCGAATTCAGTTACCTGTAGACTAGAATCCATAGTATTATTCATACTCAAGCCCCGTCTATTCGTGCATTGTCTGCTGTTCCTCTGAGAAGCAACGAGTTGACAAACAATCATGGGTTAAGTATGCATAGTACAATAGATTCTAGCCTGCAGGTCATTTAATTCGCGAAATTTTTCAGTCCCTAACCATAATCTCTACTTATAATAGCCTATTCATCTGAGCTCCTGATACAAACGCCACAAATAAAAATTAACGGGCCATAATTTTGAAATTTCTTTGTTTATAGCGCAAATAACTCCGTATCTTGTTGCTAAGGGTGTTTAGTAGAGCAACAAGTTTATTGCAAAAATATTTTTGTGCCATTTTGTTTCAATGCCTTATGTACACACCGGAAGCTTTGTTTCACGGTCATTGGCAGCGTGTCTGTGTTGAGACATGTCTCTTATTTGAGCGTACCAATCAGAATAAGTTAACTGTGACAACATACGAACGAGATTTACCAGTAGAAGCCCACAATAAGGAAGAGTTACGTCCAATATTTTCGCCCAAAATCGTAGCTCCAGTGATGAGGCACATGATGCACATGCCAACGAAACGTCACATCGCATTTGCCACCCGCGAACGTAATCACGCAAATAGAATCCAATAGTCTCTATAGATTGTATTCAATAACTCTAACTTGATGTGCATAAGTCTCGCGCCTGGCGCAATAACAGCGTTTTAGCGGATCACACGATTTCTGTATTACACCAATTTTAAAATAATCACACTTTGAAAAATGCTTCTACGTTTATAAAAATGAAGCATGCACATTATAAATACGCTTTGGAATCCCTCAAAACTGCTTTAAAAAAATGGCTTGTCAGACACTTGTATCTGGAAAAATATCAACCTGGTTCGTAAAACAGAACGATAGCAGCTTTTGTTTGTCTTAACGGCATACTTTCCATGAATAAGATTAAACAGGTTAACCACTTAAAGTTTTAAAGAAGAAAAAAAGAACTATACGAAATAAACTGCGTACATAGACTGTTCGCGATAAAGTGAGCACTGCTTGAATTTTCTTTAAACCGTTTTGCAATCATTTTACTATTTTTAATATGAAAGCTTCCACGGAACTAAAAAGCATTGCAAACGTTTCACCACTCTCGAAACTTAGTATTTTTGGCTACAATGAAATCTTACAGTTTTTTTAATATTATAAGTGTTGGAGAGTGCTCAGTTTAAATTGAACAGACTATACCAACATACTGCTCCGCGCACAAAGTCGGCATAATTCTCAACATCCGTACCAGTACCGCCTATATCGCTTCCAGTTTTGTTGCTTACTGTAACTAAACACCACTGTAAAACTATTGTGAACGTATTTAAGGTTAGGAAGATAGTGTGTTTTCTTATGGGAGAGTTTGGCACAGGAAAAATTTCTGCCGCTAGTTTCGCTGCTATCACTAAGGGACCAGAAAAATACGAAACTGTAGTAAAATTAAATTTTAATACGCTTGGAAATACCAGAAGTCATTTAACCTAATTTTGAAGTGAAAATAAACCAATTTCGCGTTTTAAATTAGCAACTTGTAAAATTCAGGAAAGCTCTGTGATTGAACAATTTGCACCCATTACCGATACCAACGCTCAAGAGGCAGAAATTGTCCCTATGCCAAACTTTTAACATTGATCTTTCTAACCTGTTGTAGAATTAACATTAACATATTCTACAACTATAGGCTACGTTAGTTTCGGCTACGCGTTGTTCTTGGCAACAGGAAGTCTCGTGGATTTTTGCCGTACTCAAAAATATTCAAACAAACCAATTTTAAAAAAAATTGTCTTTATATTTATTACAATAATTTTAATAAAATATAAAAAAAATACGGTATAGTGGGTTTCCAAGGTAAGATATATAGGCACGGGCACTACTTTAGAAAATACGTTCTTTCTCAAAATCGTGACATTGGTGTTATATAGACTCTGATGTAAGCATGTCAAAGCAACGTTAATGAAGTAAAAATAAATCATGTACGATTTAGAGGGAGACGAAGTTTACAGTGTAACTACATTTCTGCTGTGAGCTTGAAGTACTTGTTTATTTACTGCTACGAACTCAGTCTGAATAAACAAGCGGGGAAGTACGATAGCACCATTCGAATCAAACCCCACCCAACACCTCACGTGTCGAGAGCGTACTTGTTTATTAATGCTCCCTACCTCATCAAGATTACAGTGCCCACGTACCCACATACAAAGATAGGTTTGAAGTCTCCAATACTGTGACCTAGTAGTTAAGAGGCACTGGCAAATCGCGGGAAAAGTTGACTGCTAGGCTCCAACATGCTATGTAGGACTATAGCACTGAATGAGTGAGAGATTTTTGGTCAGCGTTTAATATCGAGGTCTTTAGAGCTGGTGAGGGGTGACATGGTGTGAGTATGGAGCAGCGCCAGAATGAATGGGCGGGGGAAACTTGAGATCCCCGAGAAAACCCGCCGACCAGCGACATCGTCCGACAAGTTTCCCACATACGAAAATCCAGGGACCGACCCCGCCGGGAATCGAACCCGGATCGCCTTGGTGGATATAACACTGTATTGGTTATCGTTTATATGGAGCACTGTGTCCTCTTCAACAGACCCAATTAGAACTGTACAGTTTGAACATATAATGTGCGTGATTTGCTAGAAAACTGTTCACACGTGTCACGATTGATATACTACAGTTTATAGGAGACTACGTTAAATATTTTCACGATTTTCCAGTGTCTACTAATCCCCGTATTAAATGGCCACAAGAAAGTGACATCAGGTCAGAGTGCATAATTGAACCTCCGTCTATAATGTGGATTCAGTGGAATCGGACGTCGAATCAAGACAACATTAATACATTTTTTTTTTCAAAATCAGTAATGACCCTTAATTTTAGCGAAAAGCTTTTCACACCAACTTGTTTTAATGCCGTACAATCACATCCGCAACTCTGTTCATTGGTCAGTGATTGGTTGTTTCTAACTCTCAGCGTCTTGGGGATCTACCCGCAAATCACAGACGTGCGGTGTCGCAGGTACCATGTTCTGATTGGTAAAGTCAAACAAATGCCAGACGTCTTTGCACGAAGGCTCGCTGTCAATAAACATGAAACAGAGCTACAGATGCGCTCGTAAGCCATTGGAAAAAAAAAAAAAAAAAAATATCGATGAAAAAAAATCTTCGTGAATGTCAAGGATAACTGAAAATCAGTCGTTGTAATGGCCTCCCATTGGTGGCTGCTAGGCAAACCATCGAATAATTTTGCAATACGACTTAGATATATCCTAGTGTACCACTTGGCAATATTTTAAAGCACATTTGTCGACTATGCTGTGGTGGCTCTGCGGTGTAAAGAATTGTATGCGAATTATTTGACGTTACGATATATGAAAGCATGCAGTAACAATTTTTGCAAATAATTCGAATTTTTCGATATATTTATAATACTTACTACTCTACCGGGACCAATATTCTGTATCTACGTAGACACGAATATCACAATGTAACTGTAGGTATAAAAAAAAAGTTTACAATACTAAGCTCTATCGACAACCCCCAAATTAAAACAAACTTTTATCAGACTTAACTTGTTGAAATCAGAGCAGCCCCTCACAGATGCGGCGAACTTTGACGATTACCAGAGTGTTTTCCCAGCATCACATTCAATCCCTCCTCGAATGTGCGCCTAATACGGCCATATTGTCTTCCCTTATGCAATAACGACACAGGTAGTCTCATGGCTACATATATACTTTGGCAAACTGGCCACGTCGCAAAGAGCGCAGAACATAAATTAACGCTAGTAATTTTTTTAAAATAAACATTTTTTTAAAAGACACTGCCAAAAAAACCCAACAAGTTTTGTCACTTTCGCGAGCAAATATTTTTCCAGAGTGCTGCATTGATTTTTTATTTTTTTTACGTACACAATCTCGACTGTACAAATGATTCTCCACATAACTTTTACAAAATGCTTGCTCCCAAAGTTTGTAAAGATATATTTCTAGTAATGCTATTTTATACTGACTTCTGAATACTTTAAAAATGTCAGATAATTTAACGAAAAATCTCGAATACCTTTGGTAACAATCTAACTGATCTCCTCTACTTTTTTTTATCTTCGTACTAACGATATTCTACTTATTACTGTTAGTTTGAACCATTTTAAACAATGATTTTCTACGGCGGATACATCCTTTTCGATTAGCTGTACGATATAGTTTGTGTAACATTATATATCCTATATCCATGCGTGAACATTTGTTCGTAAAAAAAAAAGAAATGGCAACCAACTTATGACAGTTGCACTTGCGAAACACTAACTTTATGTTACTAGCCACGGAAATTACCGCAATTGGATATGTGCTGTGTATAATACATGAATGCACTTAATACGTGCGGAGATTTGTTTTTGTCTTGATATGTACCCAAGGGCCAATTTTATTGAGTACATATCTGTGGCTGTTTGCAACGAAAACGTTTTAAATTAATGGGTGTGCATAACAAAATACATCTCCTGCTTGGCAAAGACAGAGCAACGCTGTTTCGTATAAAAAAAGTCAGTCTTTTGAAGAGAAGGTTTCATAGTACGGTACGTACAGGACGGCGCAAGATGAACGCAATGTTTTGAAATTACTACTTTACATACAACTACAGCAACATCAAAACAATACGTAACGCGGTGCTGGATGTAAAAAATAGTGGGCCGACATGAGAAGGGCATGTGCCTCTGGCAGCATATCAAAAGTGCGGCAGACTGGCCTTACATTTTTAAGGAAGTTAGGATAGAAAAAATACACGCATTGAAGAAGCTAATTCAATTAATAATGGAATTACAATATTTTTAGCTGAGAAAACAACATTAAACTTGTTTTGTTACGTGAAGCTAGTGTCTGTTGTGTTGTAGGGGTACTTAAACATGTTCAAGAGTATGAGAACACCTGTAAATTAAAATTAATTGCCGAGTTTAATTTCAGCATATAAATTTAAAGTAGTCTTATATTCAACTTGAAAATATAAATTTTACTTTACTTAAGAAAATTCATATTACATTAGTGTAAACTAAGTTTAGACACAGATTTTTTTTTTTTGTGAAAAGAATTTCTACCACCTTGTTTCAATGCCTTATGTACACATCTGCAGTTCTTCAATGTCAGTGATAATTCACGTGCACACCTGCAAACTCTGTTTCGTAGTCAATGATTGGGTGATTTTAACTCTCAATGTCTTTAGGTTCTCACGGTCATCCGGGATAAAGTGAGCACTTAAAATTTTACCTTTGAAAAAAATCACTAGTCGTTACTGCGTATAATTCACCATTAACTATAGTTGCCTTACTGCTCGTATGGTTGGCAGCGAACTTATGCAATATAGTTCCGTGCAGTTTCCTATTTAAAAACCACAATACTTAAATAAAGTCAACAAAAATCGACATACTTGTACTTTACACAATTAATGATTTTTTAAATACATTTTTATAGGTTCCTACCGACTACATGATTTATCTTACACGCGTAAACATTAAGTGACGTGTCGAGAGAATTTAGAAATTCCCCATCGTTTGCCGCTACGCGCGGAAAAATATGAATTGGTTAAAAATAGGCGGTTTACCGCAATTTTCATCACCATTTTTATATTTTTTATTTGTACGAGATATTTTTTATTCTTATTTTAGACACAAAATGTGACTAAATTTGGCTCTTATGAAATTTTTTAATCTCTCATAGTTTTCGCGTAATGGCTTGTTAAAGTCATATTTTGCGTGTTTCCGTTTTAAGGACTACACTAAAACCAACTGATATACCAAACTCAATAAAATCGCAGCGGATAAAGACACTGCAGGCTACAATGTCATGCTCATAAAAACTAAGAATAAAAATTGTTTGTATTTAAAAAAATAATTTAATTTTTAAAATTTTTATTTTCCGTTCAGCATTTTTTTAAATATAAATAACGGCTTTATTGAGTGCTCACTTTATCCCGAACATCCTATACTTCATAGCACACACGCGTGTTGTTGCAGTAACTTAATTCCTACTATTGCCGTTAAATGAATGACGCCTCAGCACAAATACGGGCTGCTATTAACCATGAAGCACAGCTTCAAATGCGCACGAAGACATTGAATCAAAATTGTGTAATAGCACATTTCACTAAAAACCAGTGGATCTAGCTATGTTTTACCCAGTATTTTATTTGACTTAAAGTAATTAAAAAAGACGAAACTTTGCCGCTCTCGCAAAATTTCTGGATACAGTACTGATGCAACGTAATGACGTGTGTATGCCTGTAACTCATGACAGACTAGCGAGCAACGACTGTTACGTTAATCAATTACTGACAATTACGTACGGATAATGTTCGTCTCGTACGTCTTTATTCCCGTCGCCTGTAAGCCAGGCAGGCTAAATGAAACACACTCACCCCTATCAGAGCAGCAAACACACGTACGAACAGGATCGTATGTTTTCTTTTAAGAGACAGAATAGTAAGGAACGCGAGCAGCGTGGAATAGTGTTTGCAGAGGCGGTCGGGAACCATTACCTTGTGCTTCTCAGAAATAAATTGGGCGGTTATCGAAAGCGTGCAGTGCTGGGGGAGCTTGTTTGCGATACAGGACGCTAGCAACGTCACGTGGCAGCAGTAAGGAACAGCCCACCGTGCGCACGCGCTTATCGTGCGCCTCAGATCAGGGTCCTGCCTGCCCTCACAATTCGCACAGCCGTTTGGCGGCCGCCCTATTCGATATTCCCTCCTTGGGGTATATCGGGAACCCGGGGTGCCAGATATAGGGTTGGCTGGAGACACCCCCTCCCCCCAGACACAAATCACCCTCGCCTTACCCCTCCAACACCCTCCCTCACGGCACGATCTCGGGGCAGACCCCAGATACCATCCCCGCCCACAGTCCCTTTGACCGTCCCTTCATCATGCTGTTGGTACAGTCGGCCGACTTTATAGCGAGCAAATATTCCTCGTAATTCACTCGAGCAAAAAAATTCTTACTTTGCGCTACTTAAGAGAAGTCTTCGACTGGCGCATGGACGGCGTTGCAGCGTGTCACGCGTATTCTTTTTACGCAAAACCACTTAACTTATTCATATCACATTTATCTACGAAAAGAACACACATTTGAAACATTGCTTCTAGGTTTTAAAAAATTTCAGCATACTTATTTAAACATGATTTTCGGGCCTCTCAAAATGGCTAAAAACTGTTTTTTTTTCCTACTGTAACTCCGAAAATATTACCTGAATTCGTAAAGTGCAAAGCGAGAGGCACGCGATGGTCTTTACTTCATACTATTCAAAAATAAAATGTTTTGGCCACCGCTCAAAGTCCCGTAGTAAAAAGACTACAACGAAAACCTTGCACGCCAGTTTGGCGCGCTGCGAATAGAGGCGATGTGCTTCTCGTCAAGCGTGGGACACTGGCTCTTATCGCTACACTGTTCCCACGCGTCAAACCTGGAAAACTGACACCGGCGAAGACTCCTCTTAAGTCCTGGCACGACGATTTCATCCACAATAAAGTTAATCACCATCTCTCTGTATTACGTCTGAATTTTCAAACATAAAAACAATTACCAGCTTCATTTTTGCCATATTTTGTGTCCAACTGCGTATTAGGCTGCCGTGAAATTGCTCATTACAGGAACCCATAATGATCCAGTTGCTTTCATAATGTCTAGTTGCGTGTTACCGTCTCTAATGACCTCGCAGTCGACGAGACGTCCACTTACCACGGAGATAGCAAAACTAGTTTCCACGCCGCCAGCATGCATACACTTATTCTGATAATCTAAAATTATAACTACACCGATGGCTAGAGACATGAAAAATTCGCGTTATTTCTTTTCACCAGGCTACACTCCAAATTGTTGTATAATCATACAACTTACCACATAGGCACAAAATGCCGTGGTGTACCAGGTAAAATGGATCTGTCCAATAATTAAAAATTGCAGGTTTGAGCGACCAACCTGCTGTAAAGCGGTCCATATGTAGCTGACACCACATAGAGCCTACGGCCAGTGTCATCTCATACTGTAATCCTGTATATATAGGACTGTTAAGTCTAGTCTCTTATCAAATATTAACACGAATTTTGCAGGTCCCTATATCGATGACTCATATAAACTCGATGAGCACAAGCTTGCTAGGCAGGGCACGTGAGTTCTTAGAGTTCACAAAAATAAAATATGTTTATTCACTTCTACGACCAGAGACCAGGAAATTTCGCGGGTTCAACGCCCTGCCGACTGGATCAGTCCTGTGTATTCTCTGTCCTCTGCTGCATGTTCATTGGCTGCTGGTGTGTGGCATCGCGGTAGTGAGGTTCTCGTGCAGGTTCGCTATTGGTTCAAAGTCCTCCAGGACAACTTTGGTTAACGGTAAGCCAATCTCGATAGTAACTCACAGGAATATGACTTCAAAATCTAACGTGTTCTCAAATAAATCCGCGAAATTTCTAAGTATAAATATGTCTTCTGAAAGGGCCTTCAAAAACGCTCTTTTTGTCTTGAATGAATTTGTAGGATGTTGGAAAATAAGAGAAAATATTTTGTTACAAAGGCATGGAAAAAACAAACTAACGCTAAAAAAAAGTTTACTCATCTCTACACTTTTTTTAATATGATTGCGGTTTGCGGTAAACTATTATAAATTACAGATTTTTCCAAATTTGTTGATAAATATTTGGCCAGACAGACACATTCATTTAATAAAACATGCAACACTTCGGGCTCACAAACGACTCACAAGGAACGCATCGTACTGGCCAAAAGTTTGTCTATAATTCTGGCACAGAGATTTTATAGAACTGCGATTATTTAGTTGTGTGTGTGGATTTAACCTGTAGATTTAATCAGTGGCGACCGGCGGGTTATTTCTACTAGATCTACAGTTTTCGGTAGCCACTGATTTTTTGTGAAAATAACGTTGCAACAACTTGTTTAAATGCCTTACGTGCACATATATAGTTCTGATTCCCGGTCAGTGAGTGGATGTTTGTAACTCACAGCTATTATGGTTCTACCAGCAAATGGCAAACATGTGGTATTGCTGTAACCTTATCCTCACTGACACAGTCGAACGAGGGACTTATCTGCACAAAGACAAAATCAGAGGCAATTCATGAGACACCACCAATTAAAGTGAAGACATTTTGGTTGGCAACTCACAGCGAGTTTATCAGCGATAGTAAGGGATGATGGGAGGTGAGAATGAAGCAGCGCCGGAATGAAGAGACGGGAAAACTGGAGGTCTTCGAGAAAACACGCCAGCACTCTAGGTATTTAATAGATGTTTGCAGTCAATTTAAGTACAATGCCCTGTTGCGGCTGTAAGGTTTAACGCAGGGACGGTCTGTCCTGCGGGTGAGATAGACGAGGACCCAGGCTGGGTAGATGGCAACTTGGGGCTGGAAGAAACACGACTTAACACGTGTCGGGCGGTCGACGCGAGACTGATCGCTCATCCCCGGAGTTTCTTGTGACGAAGGACGACAGGGCAGAAGACGAGGAGCAGAGCAGGAAAGGGAGGGTGACTGGACGGCCGGGAGACGGAAAAACAAGGGTCGCGAGGTCAGACGAGGAGGCGGGCAGGCTGATAATTGAAACGACAACCAGCACGCGGAGGAGAAGAGAGTGCGCGTGGGAGGCAGAGGAAAGGAAGAGCAATATATTTGGCGAGCCCCTGGGCCTTGAGATTGTGTCAGTGGAAATACCTCGTGATAAATAACCAGCATCCAAGAGAGTGTAAGAGAGATGGTGGAGAGAGGTAGGAAGAGAGATAGTACCACAGCATCGCCAGGAATAGCAAGTCCGTCTACGGAACAGGAATCTTCGCCTGATGACCCTCCAACCATACACAGTCATATACCGAGGCGTGGACAACCTGCCTGGTGGTGCCTCCTCAGTTCAGTCAATCCGTCTGGGTGTACTCCCTTTCCCCTTAGCAGCCACGTCTCAACTATGGAGTCCAGGTACTGTGTCACGATTACGTTTTCTCTCAAGGTACCATGAGACATTACAAATGAAAGACGTATTTCGGACAAACACCATTGCAAGAAATGCTGTCAGAGAAAACCACGCAGACAAGCAAACAACCAAAAGGACTTTTGTTGGCAGCTATTCCGCAAGGAATTCGGTCAGTGACTTATAAACAACAAAACAATAAATTAATTCGCCACAAACGAACACACGGGCACAGAAAACCAACAAAGAAACGCTGTAGAAAGTTTGGTTGTTTACTTGTCTGGTTGTTTGTGTATTTTCTCTGGTTTTCTGTGACACACTATTTGCTGCAATGGCATGTCCAAAACGCTTCTTTGATTTGAAACATGCCCGCATTGCAAGAGCCGTTAAAAAATAACACCGTGAAACATTGCTGTGCAGCCAGCGTCGATATTTCTGTGAATGGTTTAGCAGAGTGCCGGCCGATTTCATCACAACTGTCAGTAGTGTATCGTGGTCGTGTTCCCAGGCTTGCGGTGATAAGCAGTGAGCATACACAACACCAATTTGTCCGTGGGACCATCAGACATTCTTCTTCTAGTAGCGTACAAGAGGCAAGGAAAGTATTCTCCAATAATATAAATCAGTTTACATAACCCATTTTATTGGATATGATGGGTATAGTGGAGTGCTGAGGCACAGTAATATTAAGATTTAATTTCAAGTTGCTGCAAAAGTTGAGTTTTTGGTGTCATCTTGTAGGTTTAGGCCTGTACTACCTGTCTGGTCCAAGTGTAAAACGATTTACACTCAGGGGGATCTAGACAATTGGAAGGGGGCGTGAGGGAGCCAGAAAGTTAAAAAAAAAAAAAAAAAAAAAAAAAAAAAAAAAAAAAAAAAAAAAAAAAAAAAAAAAAAAAAAAAAAAAAAAAAAAAAAAAAAAAAAAAAAAAAAAAAAAAAAAAAAAAAAAAAAAAAAAAAAAAAAAAAAAAAAAAAAAAAAAAAAAAAAAAAAAAAAAAAAAAGCCTAAACTATACTTGTGAGATATCAACTTAAAGGTTAAATTACCATAAACTTCAATATAATATTTGTTTATAAAAATACATTTCGGTGCATTGCGGAACTAAAAAGAAGAGCAGAATCTGGAGAAACGTTTAAATTTAAGGGTGTTATAAAGCAAAAAAGTAAAATACATTTTATCTTCAACATAATTTTGTTTTGAAATACTAATTGAAATAAGAAAAAAAAACTTTAAAAAATCATGATATTGTTGAACACATTTCGCTTATAGACTAACATATAAAGTTATGTTTTTAAAAAAAAATTACAATAAATGTTATGAATGTGTTAAATGTAAACATAAAGTTCCAGATTAATATAAGTTATAACATCGCTGGGAAGAAAATTAAAATAAGTGGAGCATTAATAAAATACGTTTACTAAGTAAGTCTTGTGGACCTTAATGTCTATGTCAGGTAAGTCCTGCATGTTTATTAGTTTTACAAGTTATTTATTCAAGCAGTTTCACTTTCTACAGTTGTAGTGACACATTTTAGTGCATTTTAAATTTGCTTTCATACAGTTACATGTTACATACTACTTTTCTTGGCTCTTCGACAGGTGTAATTTGCTCATAAGCTGTAACCCAAATACTTGCTTGATACATGCTTCTTTTCAGATGCTGGTCAAACGTATCACTCGCAGGAGGTATGCTCTCAACGTTCCGAGTCTTAAGATAGAACATCTGCATTCGAAATGGGTCAATAATATACAAGTATCTGAAATCGGTTCTGTTGTGAAAAGACTACAGGTGAAATGCATAGCTATGTCCCTCAGCTTTCGTGATACACAATATGGTATGTGTGCAGAATTTGCAAATTCTTCCATGAGGGATGAGACTGCACCCTTTACTTTAAAACAGTATATTTTCCTTTTGAATTTAGAGGTATAGTTGACGACATGATTCGTGCCAGGATGCACGGTATGTCCTCATACACAGTTCAACTGGTAGTTCTATATTTGGATGTGGTGAAGCATCAACTTCTTTAAATTGGCGAGCTAGGTTGATCATGTCTTACGTCTCTACGTACCGCAATCAAGGGGACAGACAAGTGTTTTGTTTTTGACAAATAATACAGAGTTCCTAGTTTCTTTTCCTCTGTCGCCATTTCATTCATGTGAAAAAAAATTCGTTAGTGATTTAGAAAAACCAATAAAAAAATCAATGGTCACATATGTAACTGGAATAAGCATTGTTTCTCTCTGCCACAAATGATTTTTGCACAAATACTCTCAATTGGCTTTTAAACTGTGCAGTACATCAAAATGAAAAGTATTCTTGTTTACACTTAATGGTCTTCAGAACTGTAAAACACGGGGGTTCTTGTATGAGACAGAATTTGCCTTCGCATAGCGTGTCAGCTAAAAAATAAAGCATCTGTCAAGAAAACAATGGCCAGTCAGAACCAACGAGAACCACTCAACTCCCCTGTGCAATGCGCAACTCCTGCACACGGGAAATTGAAAGTTCTTCTCTCCTCATTCTCTCACTCCCAAGCAGGCAATAGCGCGCTGGACCATCTCTTGTCTTACACGTTATGCCCCCCAAGCCCCTTCCAACCCCAAATAGAACAACGAACCTTTCAACCGTTTACTCATTTCTCGCTGTCGACACAAAACAAACTGTGACTACACTGCTGCCAACTGTTTCAAAAACAAACTACGCCGAACAATTTGTATCAAAAATACTACGCGACATAGACAAGAATGCCTTTCTTAATTTAAAAAAAAAAAAAAAAAAAAAGAGCAACACGACGCACAATTAAACTATAAAAAAAATTAATTTTCAAGTAATGTCATTTCTTGTACAGATACTATCTTGTCTTGAAAAACAGACGCAGGAAATGCCTTCTTTTGAAAATCCACTACTCGCGTGACGCTGATAAATGGCCAACGGATGACGGGAAAATGAAACTGA
The DNA here is from genome assembly GCA_003012365.1 of Medauroidea extradentata. NCBI lineage: Eukaryota > Metazoa > Arthropoda > Insecta > Phasmatodea > Phasmatidae > Medauroidea > Medauroidea extradentata. The sequence goes on along the minus strand of PNEQ01087321.1, from coordinate 61,199 downwards.
GAGCCAACAAAAATAGCACTAGAAATCTCCGGGTCATATTTCTACTGAAAGTTATATTTACCTCTGATGCTGACAGGACAAATATTTGCTACTTCATAGTTCTGCCATACGTTTTTCAATTTTCGGAACACTGTAAGCGAACATGACATATGACAAAAAACGTTTATGTGGTATTATTTACAATTTTCTCATGACTGTTTTCTATGCTCGTTATTAACGTAACACGTCTTTGTCCTCAAAACACATATTGTATGAATAAATTCAATAATTTAGTTTGGAAATTTACGTACACGCTATTAAAAAAAATTCGGCGGAAAATACTAATGTTTCGGAAATTTCAAATTGGGAAGTAACTGGTTTGTACTCGTGTAACCCATAAATAATTCAATTTTTTTTTACAAATTACTGTTAAATAATAATAGCAAGGAAGATATTTTTATTATATTATCAGCAAAGTCGTGTTCAATGGTAATACAAAATATGTATAAAGACTGGCTGCTGTAGGTCGGTCAGTACTGTAGGCTTGAAATCACTCTTCATTTAGCCCAAGTGACCAATAACTCGAATAGAAAAAGAGTCATCTGATTTTGATATTTCGAGTGGCTATCTACTGTCGGGTCACACACACAAACGTGTGTGTATTTTACGTTTGATAAAGTATGTTCAAGCGACGCAGGCGGCGAGATGAGCTTTGATTGATTTATCAGGGAAATAATTGGAGTCCTGACAATGAAATCTGGCCCTAGCACAGTCGAAAGTAATATAAAGGTATTTGTCATACACAGGACACTTCATCATACATCGGCCATAATAAAGGTATGCCCAAATTTGTCGACACTTCTAGCTGGTAGTTGAAATGGAAGTCTACGTCAAGAGACGTATGTACCTGGCACATGGACGTTGTAGTAGCATGTCGCGCGAATACTTTTTATGCGAAACCATCACTTAAATTATTCCTATTGCGGTTATCTACGAAAATAAAACACACTCGAAACTAAACTTCTCACTTTTTATTTAAAAATTCGGCACGTTTGTTGGAAACGATATTCTGAGACTAAAAACGGATTTTTTAAAACTCCGAAAATACGACCTGAATCGTAAAGTGCAAAACGAAATTCGTGCATTGGCCTTTACTTAATATTATCCAAAAATAAAATGTTAGGGTCACCGCAGAAAGACCCATAGGAAAAGGTGTTCTACGAAAACCTTGCACGTTACTCGACTCTAGCGCTCTGCGAATAGAGGCGATTTGTCTCTCGTCGAGAGTGGTGCTCTGACTCTTATCGCTCCGCCGTTCCACGCGTCAAACGTGGAAATTTGGTACACACTAAGTCTTAAAATATGTACCACAAAAAAAGCTTTCTAAGCTTTCGTCTACCGCTATATTTTTTTCATCTGAAAGTTAGTTTCCGAGCATTAAAATGTCGCAGTTTCAAAAAAAGTCTACAACAAGAATTATTTGCAGTGTAGGTAGGAATTTTTCAACACCCACAACACAATACTCAAATAACAAAACTACCCTTAAAATTCTTCTCGTTTATTTTGCAAGAGAAGCAGAAATGTAGAGAAAACTGCTCCCGACGTCAAAGGACTAGAGCTATCGCGTCATTATTGGATAGCAGGTGACAGACGCTTTGATCTTTCACCCCGCCTGTGCGCTGATGGTCTGTAATACAGCCCTGCACAGAGATAACGACGACTTTGCATGTAGACACTTAAATAGACGTTGGGGGATCCGCATACTGGACCAAACGTCGATATTCGCGTCGCAATATGCAGCACACAATATTACACACTGTCAATCGAACTTATTGCTTCTTAAAAATGAATTAAAATTGAGTAGAAGCAAGGTCACAGACGACAAGAATAGACGAGGACAACGATGTTGTCATTCATCACTCACCTTACTTTGTTTCATTTTATTGTTCTTACTTTACTTTTCTGCGTAGTTTTCCTTGACAAAACAACTATACTCCATTCCGAAGTTAATTTGAGTTGTTATTGTCATATTTATGGAGCCGGCCGTATTTCTTTCCGGAATTGCATATAAGTTATGTTATATGTATGTCTTGACAGAAAGTAATACTAACTTTGTTTTGCTTGGTAAGCCAGGTGGCGCACATGAAGAATAATACTACCTTTATGCGTGGAACACTAAATCGGCCGCAAGTATTTCCCGTGGAATTTAAAGTGCTGACCCTAATTTTATTTAAGGAAAGCATGTGCAAAGCCGAACGAATGTTTCTCCGTTTCTGTTAGGCATATAAGAATCAACTTGATATTTTTCGTGATAAAGCAATCTATAAAAATGTGCTTTTTTAGACATTGTTTCCAATAGACAAGCTGTAGATTTAAAATCGTATAAACATAGTGTTACAAGTTAGCAAAAACTTAAATGTGGGCAATTCTCTGAGCTCTTTGGGAAAGAGGTTTGATAATTAGAAATAACAGAGTTGAATTAAGTTATTGATTTACTAGCTCACAAAGCTTACAAAAATACACAAAACAGTAATTAAACTAACTTTCATAACACCCTTAATTATGCACACAATTACTACTGTGCCACAGGAATGTTAATTAACTTTTTTAGGAACAGAAAATAATTTTTTTAAATTAACTAGTAGTCAGTAATAAGCAGCTTTAAATACCAGTAATAAAAACGTCTACCGTAAATGCCAGGACTGCCATCCATGTTTAAGCTCCTGCTGAGAAACCAGGTCCTGGAAAAAACTTAAGTGTACTTAATGTAGCATTTCTGATTTAACCAGGCGTTTTTTTAACGTACCTTGTGTGCGAAACTAGAGCCATCGATCGCAAAAAAGAAAGTTGGTTTTGTGCAGGCAAACTGGATAAAAACCAGTTATGTTTACAACTAAACGTTGCAGCCCGATTTTAGAGTTACAGGTTCGTACGTGCAAGGAACACACAAAACTGCTCACCTTCCTGAATTTACATGGCAAAGAAAGGAGAAAAGCTAACGATAATGGTGTCACTGACACGCGTATTATATGCCACATCGTCGCTAGGCGCCAAGCACTACAGGCCGTTTGTACTACAGGAATATAAGCGGTGACCATACTATTTCTACGGCCGTAAAGCGTCCGCTTAAATGACGATGCATGCACTAATTCTGCCACGAAATCGTATCCTTTTGTCGTATAAAGTACCCTTATCATCGGAGTATACTTTTGCCACAGCAATACGTTCCTCTCGTACTAATTCTTGGGCTCTGAAGACAGATTTGATTTCGTCACGTTGCTATGTCTGAAATGCATTCGTGATCGAACAATTTCCTTCCATATGTTTTTCTTGCATGCTTTCCCTTGCAGTTTTTAGTTGTTTCTTGCAGGCAAAAGCCGACGCGCTTCTTTCAGCACGCATGACCGCCATAAAGCACTACAGGCTTCCCTTCATCAGTTCCAATGACGTCGATGCCGACGTTCGCGAGGGCCGCTGTTGGCGCAGTGACTAGAGCACTCACCTCCCACCAAAGTGAACCGCGTTCGATTTCCAGCGGGGTCGGTCCCCTGATTGATTTTCGCATGTAGGAATCCTGCCAGATGATTCCGATGGTCGGCGAGTTTTTTCAGGGACATCCCGTTTAGCCATGCCGCTTCATTCCGGCACTGATCCATAACTAGACACATCACGTCACCCCTCACCAGCGCTAAAGACATAAATGTTAAGTGCTGACCAAAATCTCTCTTCACTCACCCAACGTACGCGCCAAAGGGTTCGTCACGTGGGAAGACAGGGAGAGAGGGTTATGGTGCTTCGACAAACAAAATCAGCAGTTCATGGCCGAAACTGTCACTGGCCACGTACGAATGTTTAAACTGACTCCTTCCCTTGTATGTCAGTGGCCGGAACCGTCACGTATTTTTCCTTGGCCGGAATCGCCACAAAAATGTTTCAAATGCGCGTGGTGTTTCACAGAGACTTTCCGCAATCGTATGAAGCAGAGTCGTTTTGAGATAAAAGTCACCAATAGGCAAAGACTGGCAATTTCTTTTGCAATTAGTTTTACCATTTTACCATTCATTTAACACAATTAACACACATAAGTCAATATTCATACGAAAAATAAATAAAAAAAAAGTAAAGAACAGGTGACGGAAGCAACCCATATTTACCCTAATACTCGTGTTCTTACTGAACGTGGCATACTTCAAAATAATAATTTGCTAAATTCTATGAAAATCATAAAATTCTAGAAGGTAAATCCTAAAAGAGGAAAGTACATGGATTCAACAAACCCCCCTTGCGCAATTGTGCTGTCTAACCCTTATGTTAAGATGGACTTGGTATAAAGTTATTTTATTTTCTTTCATAAATTTATACTCAAAAGAGTATCGTTAGAAGAACGGATTTTCCTACAGACTACAACGCAAGTAGTGATGGTGGCAGGCGGCCGCCGTGAGTAGACGAAACTCAGTGAGATATTTTGGTCAGTAGGCCTACTTATAACATCAAGGTCTTAGCGCTGATGAGGGGTCACAAGGTGAGTATGGAGCAGCACCGGAATGAAGGGGCGCGGAAACGAGAGATCCCCCGAGAAAACCCGCCGACCAACGGCATCGTCCGGCACGATTACCACATGCGAAAATCCGGGGACCGACCCCGCCGGGACTCGAACAAGGATAGGTTTGATGGGAGGCGAATGGCCTGACCATTCGGCCACCGTGGCCCCAAGTATAATACATAACTAAACGACATGTTTAAGTACAGTAAAAGCAAGCAATTTCTCTGATGTAACCACCACACCACTCCAAAAGTACCGTTACGCCACTGATGAGCGGCAGATCAGTCCGAACCTCACCAGCTGTCGAGTGGCACCGAACACATATTCCTCCCCCCCCCCCACACGCACACATCATCTTCTCCTTTCTTCCCCCTAACACCCAGGCCTCAAACCGAGGCGGGCTAGAAAAAATAAACACTCCATAATGTTTATCGGCGGGAAAACAAAGTTGTAAATTAGTGGCGTGGAAGAAGAAGGGAGCCGGAGCCCTAGCCCAGGGATGTATGTGTATACAATGAGAAAAAAAAGGGGAGGGCTCTGTGGCGGGACAAGGGGGCACACGAGATGGCGTTCGTCAATTACGACGCCGACAACCGTCCGTACAACCTTTGTCGCAGGAGTCCTCGACTCCCGTGTAAGTCGCATATGTTTATATCGACGATTACACTTCTAGAACGCTGCTGTCTGGAAATATAGAAAAACCGTGGCTGCTGATAGGCAACTGGATATTATTCGTCGTAATCTCTGTTAATGACGTTGGATATCCTTCAGCTCATTATTGCATAGTTTTGTGGACTTCTGATCAATAAGTAAACACCAAAAGGGTGCAATCTTCACAAAGTAATACTCATTTTGGTCGCCGTTAAGGCCATGCTACAATTAAATTGTCCCATGCTGTAGCCAATGGACACTGCGTGCCGATTGACAAAATTATCACGTGACATTGTCCCTCGTGTCCCTTGCTGCCTCTTTGTTCAATGTTTCGTCACGTCCATTTATATGGCCTATATTTATAAATCTGTCCCTTAATCCTATGCTCTTCGTCCAGTTAAAGAAGAAGAAGACTTTCCAAAACATTAAATGCCGCCAAAATTTGTTTGTAAACATAAACATTCGTATTCATAACGTCAGCAGAGAATGTGGAAGGTAACGATTTAATTATTCGAACAATAAATAAATTATATTTAACCCAAAAAGAAACATGGATAAGTTTCACGAACGTGAATAATTCACGAATTCTTTTGAATAGCTTCCGCGAATCCTTGTTTTATTAATCTATTTATTTATCAGACTCCGAATCCATGTAATAGATACTTAACAAAATAAAATAAGATCGAAAATACGGAAACATCATGAGAATTAACTGCACTCTGGTGTTGATTTTCTGCATCTGCAGGATGAGACAGCTCTATTGTGGCGTCATATTTCTGGGTGTCCCTTGGTGATGTTATGAGACGATGGGACAAGAGGACACGAAGGACCAAGAGACATGCAAATGTAGCACGGCCATAAAAAGTCATGAGTTGGACGTTTTCTGGTAGCTATTATAAGAAAAACTGAACAACTTATCGAACTGAAACTATGGTGACAACGAAACACTACTTTCAAAAGTTTAAAGACTTAATTGATATTTCAGTAAACAAAAACCTAACGCAAATAATTGCACAAATGGTCTGCCACGTTTTAAATGAATTTTTGACACGTATAAGATGGCAAAAAAACTTTTTATATGGGAATCATAGTCTTATATTAAAATATACAATGATGCAGAAATATCACCTATATACAAAGTTTCACCAATGTGTTATCGATTTTTTTATAACAGCTAAATAAAAACGTCACAATTGTAACTCTGACAGGTAAATATACACAAAATAATATGTATCAAAAAATATTATACTTGGTGAAAGTTGTTCTCGTTACAGTGTTAAGTAATTGACGACCAGAATTCCATATAAATATAAAATAACATGCTGGAAGGTACTCAACGCCCTTAACATTAATTCAACTATACAGGTTAGGAAACTTAATTCTTTAAGTTTGTCAAGGGACGATTTCCGCTACTAGATGCACTGCTACCGGCGAGGAGTCGAATTATGGCGCTAATGGAGAAAAATTCGTTCTACGCCAACGTTCGATTTTGCATACGAGGTTCATATCCATCAGTGTTAAGTTTGACTCTTTCCGATACCACGAACACTACTGTCCCTTGCCAAACTTGTCCATAATAAACACGATCGCCTTCCTAACCTGTAGGAGAATTAACCTTATACGTCGTTCAGGATAAAGTGAGCACTAAAAATTTAACCTTTGAAATATATCACAAGCCACTACTGCATATGATTCAACACAAACTATAGTTGCATTACTGTTTGTATGGTTGGCAGCGAAAATACGCAATATAGTTCCGTGATTTTCCTATTTAAATTCAACAATACTGAAACAAAATCAGTCGCAATCGACATAGTTGTATTTTATATAGTTAGTAAACTGTTTTTTACCAAACTGTATCGATTCATACTAACTGCACAATTGATCTTACATGCGCAAACACCAAGAGAGGTAACATATTTTCTGTCGTTAGCCATTATGCGCGGAAAGTTACGAATTGGCTGAAAATAGAATTTTAGCAGGGCTTTTTGGAGTGCTCACTTTATCCCGAATCGCCTTATAACTCGATACATTCATGCAATAGAAGTGTCCACGAAACTATGGCCGTTTTCGAATTCAGTATAACGTGTCGTTAATTACTTGTCCGGGTAAGTGGCTCGCCCCCTTAGCTGAAGAGGACATTCTTGTTCTAGGGTGCATGTGAGTCCTTGCTGGGAATTCGAACAGCTGCTCTTGTGACGTCACTACCGCGATGCACTATTCAAGGGCTTGAAGTGTGGTAAGGGCCCTCGGACAGCCAATTCGAACACGGCCTATGATGTGTGGTCCCAGTGCAGCTACATACCTACCGTATTTGCCATACGTAGTTTGTCTTCAGTCCTGATTACAACTGTTACCAGTGCACATTTCGTCGTGGAAACTTGTCGCAAAGCAAGTATATCGTTGTAACGTTTCCAACACATATCGTCATAGAAGTGGAGACTTTCCAACGGCACGTATCATCGTCGCAAGAACTTTCCCAGCAGCACGTATCATAGTCAGGAAAACTTTTCCAACCATCGTCGAGAAAACTTCTCCAATAGTTCGTATAATCGTTGTGGGAACTTTCGCTACAGGGAGGCGAGAAGGCGGGCCCGTTAAGTAAATCTGATGGGGGAGGGGACACATTGTCTAAGACCCTTTCTTCTTTTCCCACATTTCCCATTTTCCCACATTTACATTCCAGAATGACACTTGTTTATTGTTTGTATCAGGGGGAAAATGTAGGCGATCACACCCAATGTGTCAAATCTCATTCCAATAGTGTTTTCTTACAGTAATTCGCCCCTCTACTCACATAAATGTTGGTACATCTCTGGCACACACAATCGTGGGAGGTTTTTCAACAGCACGTATAAATGTCGTCGTCGTAATTTTTCCAACAGTAGGCCTACTTTTATCCACCGTAGAAAGTTTTCCAAACGCGAGTATAGCATTATCGGGGGAACGTTTCCTACAAAATTTATTATAATCGTTGAGATGCTTTTATCGCTGCTGTGTCACTAAATATATAGTTTCTGCAAGGCGCCTGGGACCAAATCAAAACTTAAAATTGCCAATAATTCACATCAATCCAAGGTAATGAATAACAACTGATTTAATTATCCATTCAGAATATTCATTACAAATTTAGTTTTTCTCTAAACTGTTCACAGTTTTGCTTTAATACAAAAATATTTAGTGTACACCACAACGCAGTATAATGCTTAAACGATTTTACAGTACACTACTTATCCGTAATTTCGCGAACTAATTTTTCTCACAAGCTGAGCAGACTCGTCTATAGTTAGCCACCGGCGAAATATAATCCTGCAGTAGAACATGGTTCTGGAGAAATTAAATTGGAAGATTAGAACTAGGAACAGTTACGAATCAATAGGGAAGCACGTACGTGCATGTTTTCTGTAGTGAATGATTCTATTTTTGAAGACACTGGTGACTGCTCTTGCCAAAGAAACATGGATGACATTGCGAAATGTGTATAAAATACGTTTCGCGTCTGTGTACTTAGCTACTGTGACACTCCTTGGCATTGGACAAATTAATTACAGATCCGGACCCGAAAAACAAATTCTTCTCGTGTAAATATAAAGCACTGGAGTTTTTAGAAAATCATTTAACTAACAAGATACACATGGGCAACCAATCGTGCACATGACAGTTGGCGCGAACACAATATTTCTGTCGTCAGGTTATAATTATATTATAACCTTTTCTTAGTTCCACGTCGTATTTTTGCTTATCAACCTAACTAAGCCTGTCAGCAAAAATACATCGAGCTGAAAATAATTTCTCATTCGCGGGCCTTTTTTTTTCGGCAAGATAAATAAAATGTCGGGTTAAAAAAAGCACGTAGTTGAAGAATGAAACTCGTATTCTGAATTGTCTACCCGCCGACCCTAAATCTGAACGTACAATATGGGTTTCACCGGCCGCAGTCATTTGTTCCCAATATAATCCCAGGTGCCACAGACCAACCAATAATTCACCTCACCTACCTACCCTATCTGGATCCTACCTTTCAGTTCTTTTCTTTATACCGCATCGCTTACTTTTTTTTCACTCCATCACTATTCTTATCGGACCTTTTTTTATACACGCCTGGAACACGATTCCCTCATTAATTAAAATTCCTGGAAGGCAAATTTGTGTCTCTTTTATCCAAGGGTTAGTGGTTGATAGAGGGGGCCGGGGGAGAAGATGGGGACGGAGGTGGCGCCATACGCGTCAAGCGGCAAAAGAGGGGGAGGGACCCGACCCCAACACCCTCCCCCCCCTAACACTGTACCCATCCCCCTGGGGCCGCCCGAATATCCTCCTGGACCCCAGCGTCATTCCTTATCGCCGGTGGCATTTTCATTACGGCCATTATCAGACATATTCATTAGGAGCAGCTGCGCCGGCCCGTGCCTCCGCGCAGGGGTGTCCAGAGCTCTCCCGCACGGCGGTCATGCATGGCCCTGCCGCTCAAAGATTCCCTTTCAGTTCCTACCTTTTTAAATCTTACTACTTAACTGTCTGAAAGAAAACAATTATTTACTTACGTACTGTAGCTTGTGCACTATTAAAGCTATCGTTGCTCTCAAATGCAAAATCATATTAACATACATAACTACTAGTGAAAACAAAAATGTGTATGTATGCATGTATGTATGTGTGTGTGTATGTGCACGCCTTAATGAAAGAACAACCAATACCTTATGTGTAATAATCAGGCATTCTATTCTATGCTCGATTAACGCACTTACGAATATATTGACATTGGTTGTTCTTGCATTAAGCCACACAGACACAGACACACACACAGATATATATATATATATATATATATATATATATATATATATATATATATATATATATATATATATATATATA